>JASANC010003191.1:0-20896 GCA_030248135.1 Theristus sp. LFF4_11
TAAACAAAGTAGTCAGATGTTCGTGCCAAGACCAACATACCGTACCCATCGATCCCAAAACACATTCCAAATCCAGGGCGCTATTCGATTTCCATCCGACCCACGAAATCGGTCTTCCTGCACCCGGCGTCGCATTTTTGAGGGGCGCCATTTTGTACCTCGAAAATGCGGCCGACCCACATTGGTGGCGCGCACGAAGGGTGCTGCCGGATGGACAGCTGGACAGTTTCACCGGGCTGATTCCCAGTAAACAGAGGTAGTTTTGGATTTTTGTTAGTTTTTGGTTGTTGGACTGATGGCTAGCCCGTTTTTTGAATCCATTCGTTTATTTCAGGTTGAAAAAATCATATTGTTCTGAGATCAGTTTCTGTCCTCGAGATATTGTCACTTGTCAAAACCGAAAGTACACTTTTTTCATCGTGGTTACAGAAAACACAACAGAAATGTTTTTTTTTGATTCAGTGAAAAAAACGGAAACAATTTAGGGTGGAGGCGCGGGCGCACCGCCGACGACGTCACGTGCAGTTCAATCCGACCGCAACGGGAAAGGTGGTTCATTTTAATTAATTCATTTTAATTCACTAAAAATTCAACTAAAAAAATGAGGTTTGCGTAAATTTACTTTTTTTAAAGATTTTTTAAACGTCTTATTTTTTAAACTTTTTGCGCAACTTTCAGCACGCAATTTTTCTGAAGCGAACCCCGTTAGCATTGCTCAAACGCTTCACCGCTCGACGGAAAGGGAACAACAACAGCAGCGGGAATAGCACACCACGCGCGGTTATGAAGGTACAAAAAACTGTGAAATTACCTGTGTGAGGCAATCACCCAACCTGTTTTGTTCTTTTTTTGTTCTTTCCATGCACGCGAACTGTGCCTGACAAACAAACAACTTTAAAATAAGCCGTGTCAGTTCCACTCAAAACTCAAAACGTACATTTACAGTGTTTTATGAGGGTGGCTACAGACTCTCCAAATGAGTGCTCAACAATTTTTCATCATTTCGAGACCGTTTTGTCTGTGAGTAATTGTGATCTTATTTCATAAAACTTTCTGCCTTCTAAATTCGCGCGCAGCTGAAACGCAGTCAATCCAAAAAGCAGCAGCAGCTACTCGTTTCTCAAAATTTTCTTTGTTGAATGAAGATTGTGTTTTTTCAGTGTCGTTCGCAAGACGACGTGAACAATGAGAACCTCCTAAACGTGACGTCATACGAGCGGGTTGTGAAAGTTTCAGGTACAAAAAAGTTTGATTCATAGAACCTGAGCTAACCTACAATGTACCAAAATGGACTGCCACTTGTTGCTTCTTCCATCCACTTTAATTTACCAAAAACTCGAAACTGCGTGAACAGCATGCATGTGACATGGAGACCCATGCCGACGTTGAAAAGGCTTTCCCTGGGGTTCGCTTCGACGCCCTCGAACAATTTTTGAATAACGCAAGAACAACTTTTTTCACGCCCATTAAAGGATTGAGTTTTGAACTCAACTCTTGCAGTTTGAACTCTCAACAACGTTTAGAAGAACGAAGTTGAAAAATCGTCGATACTAAAAGTTCACTCTTCATCTTAAGGTGCTGATCATCGTAACCGACCAGTGATAATCGTTGGCTCAGTGGCCGATCGTATCAAAGATGACATTCTTTGGCTTCACAAGGACGCATTTGCATCAGCCGATGTTGCCCCATCAGACAACAACAGTCGATTTTCGCCAATCAACTTAGACATTGTTAAAGATATTATCAGAAGACAGGTACATGTATAAGGAATGAGAATTGAACGCTGTTTTGATGTTCGTGAACTTTTTGGTGCGTAGTCCAAAAATTTGCTTTAAGATCCATTCACCTTTCACCTGATTCGCTTTATTTTCTTAAAAAAACGACGCATTTTACCATCATAATTGTAATACCAATCCATAATGTTTTCTGTAAATTCATCTTTTCCAGCAGAAACACGCGTTGCTAACGGCGGAATTGAACGACGACCATTACAGACAGTTACACTTCGACGGCTTGTATCCAATCACGATGCTTGTGCGACCACAAGACTGCGACCAATTGATGTGAGCAAAAGCAATAAACAGTGGAAAAGATGACATAAAAGCACTTCTTTTCGTTGCTCACTTTGAAAAAACAAAGATCAAATTCAGTAATCATCAGTTCACCAACGCTGGTTGATCTTTGCGTTGTTTTTCACCAGAGGGAAAAAATCAAATTCTCTGCAATACATATTTCAGGGAGTGGAAGCGGCGACTGTCATTGGCTGGTGCTAAAGAGGAACTGTGCCAAATTGCCGAGCAAGACAAACGACTCGCCCGATATATTTCCCGTTAGCGCTGAAGATGTCGCTTTTTCCTGATGAACAGAATTTGCCTTAATTGGGCGAGGCATCATCGAAAGAAGTTCTTTGAGTCCTCGAAGTGGGATTCGAACCCATGTCTTTTTTCCACACCAGCGCCTTAGACCACTTGACCACCGAGGGGCATCTGTTTTTTTTGTCGTGTGTCCGTCCTCAGAATTTGCTTCCCGTCCCGAACAGCATGTGATTGTGGCTGAAGTTGGACACGGATCAAAAACTACGATTAACTTCAATGCGAAACGTTATTTTTCACTTGTTTTCTCGTATTATTGCAGATGTGGTTCATGGAAACACGCCAGAAGAGGCTGCGCGTTCCATAGTGGCGCTTGTTTCCAGCGAAGCGGACTCGGTCGTTTGGATTCCGGCGCAGTTTGCTCAACAACAAACTCAAAACAATAGTTCCAATGAGAAAAGCAGCGGTAAAATTGTGACAGAAAATGGTGTGCACAAATAAAAGAATCGTTAAGTTTACTGTTGTTGAATATTGCGAGCAGTGAACAAAACATATTGTGTTTTCTGCTAATGTCAATGATTGGTTGATTTTTAATAGTAGCTGTACATTTCGTGAATAAATGCGATTAAAATTTTAAAACTCCGTTAAAACATGAATAATCTATCGACCGCATGTCATGTTAAACACCGGAAATCTGATGATGTTTTATTCAATAAAAACAAGCTGGGTTGGTGGAATCAAAACTTCACAAAACAGCTAATCACGCTGCTGAGATCTGAGCGTAGACGTATTGCTCAATGCAAGTATAGCAATCACAACGTTTCAACTGTTGGTGTTATTGGTTATCTATATTGCAATATGTGGCATCATTATACCAAAATATGTGTAAAGTGTCGAAAGGCAAAAGCGCTGCAGCAAAGCCAGAAAAACTTGCATGTCAAAAACGCATGAAAGATAAAGATAAAACCAAAAGCGAACGCGGCGTACGAATGAACGTGTAACCTTGGCCTTTCCGACCGAACAGTTTTATCATGAATTGAGATGTCAAAAATAAAAGTTTTTAATGCGGCATTTCCATCGCGTTTGAACACTTGCACACGCACTTTGGATTATTTCCTGAATGCTGATATTGAATGGATTTAGACTTGGTTTAGGCAATTTTAAAGTTTAGGTAACTTCAAAAAAGTCGCTGCGCTAAATAAAACTTGATCTTCTGTTAGAAAGTCTATCCAAAATTATGCGACGTCGATTTCCCAGTCTGCTCTTATCGAAATTGAATCCCGCATCAAACAAAACCCAGAAACAAAGACGACTATTTGTCAGTTTTGTTGAAAGAAAACTCTCTGCTCCGTTCGTTTGTTCCTGGAACATACCGTATTACCCCCAATAAACCCCCATGGGGGATTAATACGTCAGCGACTTTTAGGGGTGGGGGTTTATTGGTGGGGGGGGATTATTGGTGGGGGGGGGTTTATTATACAAAAATTTCTAGGGGTGGGGTTTTGTTGAAAAATGGCAAAAATACCTTGCATGGCAGGCAAGAAAGTTGCAGAAACTTCTACTTTTCACAGAGATTTCCTTTTGTAACAGCCTTTTGTAATGAAATTACCATTAACTCATCCATTTGGGGCCTTTGGTAGCACAATTTCACCAATGTCACTGCATTCAGCCACTGAATTCGCTGGGTATGTGTTTCAAACAGATTTCCAATTAACCCCCATGGGGGATTATTTGTGGGGGGGGGATTATTTGGAAACTGGTCGGGGGGGGTGGGGGTTTATTGGTGGGGGGGGGATTAATGGTGGGGGGGGGTTTAATGGGGGTAATACGGTATTATCTTCACTACAAGTGAGCTTCGAACATTTTCAGGTTTTATTTTTTGTCCTCTTCTGTTTGCCTGAGCCATCAAGCACAAAAAAGTTCTGCAATAATGTTGAATCAAAGCCCGAGACTAGACTAGAAGTTGCACAGGTGAAGAAGGTGAAGAAGCTAGAAGCATTTTATTGCTTTCAAAATAAAAACACAACAAAAATTGCTTGAATTTGATTCTTTCAGATTTTACGAAATTCAAAAATTTCGCCGTTACCTTGCGCAGCATCAACCGGTGGGTTTGTCCGACCACTTTGCGTCAGCTCCACTGCACTTCAAAAAATGTCACAAAACCGGGAAGAAAACGCGGAAGACTTCCAAAAAGCGTGCACTGAAGCGGGTGTAAAACAAAAAATCACGTGCATTGGCGCCGGGAACATGGCGCAGGCGTTGGTGAAGGGCTTTTTGAACGCCGGTTTGGTTTTCTAAAATCATTTTTCTAAATTGAACCTAGATAAAAGCTGATGCGCAATTGCAATATGCATTTTAATTTTTCATTTTTAATCGAGAGAACAACGATTGTTTTGAAAATCATTTACAGGTTTGCTGCCGGCCACCGACATCAGCGTCAGTGACCCTCACGAGCCATCCGTTCAAAAGCTCCAGGTAACCAACCACTGGTCACTAGGTGAATGGTCGCATTTGAGCGGACCACTACAGCAAATCAATATTCTGGAATACAACAACTGTTGCAAAAAAAACGATGAAAAAGACAAAAAGATAATAGTTGAACCAATGTTTCATGCACGCCAGGCACTAAATGTGAACGGCTCCACCGACAATCTCGCGATTCTGCGGCAAAACCACGGTGGAATCGTGATGCTCTGCGTTAAACCGCAATATTTGATATCGGTCACAAGCAGCTGCGGTCGCGAGTTGCTGAATGCGGGAATGATTGTGTCGATTCTTGCGGGCACCACGCTGGCCACACTTGAAAGCCAGGTCGGCGAGATGAGAATCTGTCGATTTTTTTCATTCCATTCATCCATTTTATTTCGCAGAAAGCAGGCAAACTCCGATGTAGGCAGAAAAGTTTCACACTCTGAGAAAAGCCGCACAGTTAAAGCCAAAAATTGAATTGCCACACAATTTATGAAACGTTTTACCATCCCGGCGTGCAAACGCATTGTGTTTCGAGATCAAAAGAATGGATAATATTTGTACATACAGGTTCCAGAATATCAAAGCCTGTGTTCTTTGTTTTCGTTCGCGTTTATATGGAAAATGCATTCTCAAGATTTGAACTTCAAAGTTTAACATTTTTATAATAGACTTCGAGTCTGTCCTTCTATTATGGACCGATATAAAGAAACCCGAAAGCCAAAGGTCCAACAAAATCACTATGAATTTTGTGTTTCTTTCAGCTGAACCTCGCACTGAGCACAACGGAGCTGCCGATCGTTCGCGTGATGCCGAACACGCCGGCGCTGGTTGGCCACGGTGCCAGCGTTTTCGCCGGAAACAAACATTGCACCAATCAGCATGTTGGTGTTCACATTTTCAGTGGAATCCTTAAGTGGAGAATCTTCAGTTGAAGTTTTGAAAATTGTGGGCTTATGGGCCTTTTTTGGTAATTCTGTCGTTCAAATGATTCGTTCATTTATTCTGTTGTTTTGAGGCAAAGACGCATTCAGAAACATGGTCACTCTGGAGTCAGGACTGCCGTGGAGCAGTTCAAAATCTTAGAAAAGCAATCTTATTGGTTGTCTCCACCCCAATTCAGACCTCTATAAAACGTGCACAAAAATATTTTTGAAGACTGAGCTCAAACTCTTCAGGCGAATCTCGTGCGAATGCTGATGTCAACCGTTGGCACGTGCCACGATGCGCCAGAGACGTTGATCGATGCTGTCACGGGACTCAGTGGCTCCGGGCCTGCTTATGTAAGCTGGTTTCTTAACGAAACAAAATAGATACTCGGAAAAAAATTTTGCAGTTTAGATCCGGAAGTTAATTACACAGGTCGAAGAAATCCGCTTGCTGTTTCTAAAACCAATCTGGTGCAACCAATCAGCAGATTCTCGACGGAAGCTTTTTGTATACATTGTATAACAAACAATTTATGATTTCGTTCTGAGACCACTACTACCGCACACCGGCCATACCGTAACCCACTCAGGTTTACACGGTCATCGACGCGTTGGCGGACGGCGGCGTGAAAATGGGGCTGCCGCGCGAATTGGCCGTTCATCTGGCTGCACAGACACTCATGGTCGGACGGGACACTGTGCAATATTCCGTTCTTTTCGGATACACAGAGTTTTCAAACAGTCCAACATAACAGTTTTTGAGCTGCCGCTGATAGCGCACCAATTTTTAGGCTAATTTTTATTGGTTAGATACTGAAATAGGTGTTTTTCGATTAATTATTAATGGGACCTATCAAGAAAGTTATATTTGAATTGCGTACCCATGGTTTTTTGAGTACGGAGTGACCGAATAAACATGGCAGCTTTTTTTCAGGGTGCAAGGAGCGCGCGAAATTTGAATGAAACAGAAAACCGTTCAGAAACCCAATTGTGTGTCAAATATGACGTGTTGTTTTAAAAACTAATGGATTCTACGTGCTATTCTGATCATTCTTTCTCCCTCGCACTCATGATTAGGAATTATGTTGGCGTTTTTGAAAAAGACAACTCCTAATCTGTGACTGATCCCGCCTTGATGGACTGCCTTATTTATTCGGCCATACTGTATGCGTCTAAAAATGAATGAAGTTGAATCTTCAAAAAGTTATATCCTTAGGGCGCCTCAAAAATGGTCTTGGACACCGGTCGGAGTCCGGCCGATCTGAAGGCAGATGTTTGTTCGCCGGCTGGCACAACGATCGCTGGTGAGTTATAAAAGTTCCAAAAGGCCGTGCAGTTTCTTCATCGCTAACTGAATGAGAAAAAACCTTTGAACCCGGTGTGGTACACGAAGAAAAAGTCATACTCATACCAAGAATTCTACCTTGATGCTTATTTTTCTTGTCCTGTAATATGAGCATTCCAAGATGATCACAATGCAATCCAACATTTTGGAATATTGAAATCGGGAAAAAAACGGAAAGGTTTTTTTATTGAGTGTTTGAAATTCGCCCAAAACTTTGATTTTATTCAGGTGTGCACGTTCTGGAGAACTCCGGCGTGCGCGGCGCGTTCATCAGTGCCGTCGAAGCAGCGGTGCTGCGCGCCCGAGAGTTGGGCAAACAATGAATCCACGCTCTCATCGAAATACTGAAATTTGCATTTTGTATGGTGCTGTTTATTACATCTGTTATGGTGTTCTTTCTTTCTTTCTTCTTTTCGCATTTCACTTCGCAAGGTTTTATTTTCCTAGTGTTGTGATTATTGATAACAAAATTCCTCTGAGATTTCCTGCACAAACTTGGCTGCTTACTGAGCTTCTGTTTTTTGGTTTCATTTTTTATGTTTTTGTGTATCATTATTAGTGCATCAAAAACCATTTTTTCTCATGTAGCACCGCTACTGCCCATTCGCAGTTTCAAATGGAGACAGCAGAACTTTTTTATTTTTTTGATTCTCATCAGCTGTTAAGAAAGACAAGACTGGTATGCATTAAAGAATTTGAAACAAAAAGGCTGGGAAAACAACACGCATACGACACGGGGAAAGTTTGGTTATCAAACGTTGTTGATGAAGAACTATTGCTGTCAAGTTCAAAATGGCACAGTCGAAGATCAACAATGTGTAAAATTTAATAATGCACACCATTTAACTGTTTTTGGCTTGTTCTTGTCTTCAGAAGCTGGCAGAATTGATAAGGGACTTGTGTATAAATAACGTGGAGGGTTGGGCACTGTTTCGTAATGATAAGAACAAAAAAAGAATTTGAAGCACACATTATTTTCATATGAAAGAAATATAAAAAAACTCGAAAGTACATACAACACTCATTGTTTGACGTATATTCTTTAGATTTTTCAGACATATCTAAAATTAACCAATGAACTGAGTGTTGCACTCTGAAAATTTTGGAACTAAAAAGCCATGGTTAAGGTGGTCCCTGCAGCCGACGCGGTGAGAAAAAACTGCTTCTTTACCAATCAGAACGTGTCGCCAACTGCATATGCAAATTGATATTCAATATAGCGGGCGTATGCACGTGCGTGCGTGCGTGCGTGCGTGCGTGCGTGCGTGCGTGTGTAGATGCGTGCGTGCGTGTGTAGATGCGTGCGTGCGTGTGTAGATGCGTGCGTGCGTGTGTTGATGCGTGCGTGCGTACATACTGCACATGTATGCAAGCGTGCGTGCGTGCGTGCGTGCGTGCGTAGATGCGTGCGTGCGTACATACTGCACATGTATGCAAGCGTGCGTTAGTGCGTTCGTGTCGTGGTGCGAGCGAGCGAGCATGCGTGTGTGTGTGCGTACGTATACGTGTACACGGATGTGTGTGATCACGATTTTTTGTCTCAGGTATCTAATCACTCGGGCAAATCGAGCACATCAAGTGGCTCGTCAAGTGGTCAGGTCAGTGGTATTTTCGAAACCGAGCCGGGCCTGGCGTTGGGCTTTTCTTGAGGGACCCTTTTAGATGTTTCTCTGGTGCTTTTGCACGTCTACCAAACCTCCAGAGTTTAAACCAAACAATAAATCATCAGCAAATGTTGCACATTTATCTTTTTTCAGGAACGCGAAGTATGGGGTAACACGGTTGAGTTCATTCTGTCCTGCATTGGCTATGCAGTCGGTCTGGGCAACTTGACGCGCTTTCCGTATATCTGCGGCCGAAATGGAGGAGGTGGGACCCAAAAATAGCCCCCTTCTTTTTATCCAAAAGTGTCGCACGGCTGAAACTGGCAATGCAAATCGTAAATTCACACCTTTTGTGCCACTGCTATTATAAAACTTTTTTTCAGGCGCTTTTCTCGTGCCGTATTTGATCATGCTGTTCCTCTGCGGCATACCAACGTTTTTCATGGAGCTGAGTTTAGGCCAGTTCGGCCAAGTGACGCCGTTTTACATCTATCGACGAATGTGCCCAATATTTAGAGGTTGAGAACAGCCTAAATCTTTGAATTTTTTGACTCGAACACGCACAGGGTGTTTTAAAAACTATCATTTTTTAAGCGGCGTTTCAAGTTTCAGACCAAACCACTCGAGAAAGAGACATCTTTTCTGTTGTAATTATTTTGCAACACCCTACGCCTGCATATATTGATCGTTTGCAACATTTGATACTTCTGTACGAAATGCTGTTTTCAATGATTTCATTGGAAAATGCAGATCTGCTTCTTCACGGTTTTCTCATAACAATTATTTTGTTAGGTCTCGGCTACTCAATGGTAGCAATCTCAGCGTTCACCTCCTGGTACTACAACATCTACATGGCATGGGCGGTTTATTACTTCTACGACACCGTGTACTATTCTATCGCAAACATTGGCCTACCGTACCGAGGATGTGACCACGATTGGAACACCGAATGTTTGTGTTTTCATCAAATGCTTTTACATTTGTTTTTACTGAGATGCGATATGAGGATTGAGGAAACGCTATCAAACAATCAAATCAATCAATCAAATGTGGAAAAAAATGACGGTTTCATGATGTTTCTGCCGACTTAAGATACATTATAATTTGTTCATTTTTGAGTCCCATATGCACCAATACTTTTGTTTTTGTCAGTGCATTGCACTGTTGAACATATTGCTCAACAAGTTACTGGAGTAATCTGTTGCGTGAACTGAAACGCAAACCGCATGTTTAGAAACATTTCAGGTTGAAAAATTATAAACACGACCAGCTATATTTTCAGTCTGCTACGATCTCACGGAATGGAACAAGTGCAACTTCACGGTCGATTCGAATTCCACCGACCAATCCCTGATCGGCACGATTTACGCGAACGGAACCTGTCGTAACGTCTCGGAGTTCTCCGACTCGAGTTCGCCGACGTTGGCGCATGTTTTGGATGTCTACCATAAATTGGACGTTAATACGAGCGAGTACAGCTATTCGTCGTCGCAGGAATACAAGTAAACACTGCACTGGAGTGAAGAGTGGTGAATATACTGACGAAAAACTTGCTACTAAAAAACAAACGAATTAACTAATAAACTACACACCTCTTATAACACGAAATTTTAGTGGCTACTTCAGAGAAATCACACTTTGCAGCGAATTTAGTCACAGCTTAAAATAGCAAAATTAGGTTTGGGTAATCGCAATATTTTTTAGTGATATCGGTAAACGTAACTTTGTTAACAACATTGGGGGGAGTACCTAATTAAAAAAACAGATCAGTTTTATAGTAAGTGCGATGATCTCCGCACAAACAATATCAATGATATTATCTAAAAATGCGTGAGACGCATATAAAAGGAGGAATATGGCCTTGTGTAAGCAGTGAAAGACTTGGCTCGACAACGCTTTTCAAGTATCTGATGTGGTACACACGGATACAAGTACATAAGAGTCATATTTTTGCGCCGTTTATTTATGATTTCGGTTGCACATGGCAACCCTCGTACTTTGTATTGTAGACAAATGACCTTTCACATTTGCGGATTTCGGGCATTTAGCGACCACTAAAACTACTAAAATAACAATCAGACTTTAGCTCGCTGACACTGGTTTGTTCAGGACAAATTGTATCGCAGAAGCATTGCGGAACGCAAGGTCTCCTGTGGCAAAGGCAATGACTCACGGGACAGACGGTTTATCCTGCCACACTAGTTGAAGGTGACACCGGTAAAAAAGGTGAAAATCAACGGAAGACAACTCCTTTTTGTCACTGGTGCTGGTGTGTACACAGCGGTGCGTACGTTAACAACAACGAAAAAGCTACATGCAACAATGTTTTGCAATCTCTAATTTTTCTGTTTTTGCACAGAATTTACAGAATTTCGCACATGGCGTGATTTTAGATTAAATCGAAGAGAACAATTAAAAAATAACTTCAAAGTTTTACGCTTTTCAGCAAAACGAAAACGAAAACGAAAACTTTCGGATTCGCTGCCCTCCGGGGATATAGCGACCGCAGGCCACCGAAACCAAAATCGGGCTAAGATCACTGGTGCCCCTCAGGACAGAGCGGGGCTTAGAGGCTGCCCCCCTCACATGCCGAGGGTATTGGTTCCACGGGACGGTGAGCCGTCCATTCCCCAATCCCACCGGAGTTTGGTACCTTCGGGTTTCCGGAATCGGTGGGGGGCGTGCTTCAAAAAAAACAAACAAACGCGGCGCAAAAATATGACCCTTATGTACTTGTATCCGTGTGTACCACATCAGATACTTGAAAAGCGTTGTCGAGCCAAGTCTTTCACTGCTTACACAAGGCCATATTCCTCCTTTTATATGCGTCTCACGCATTTTTAGATAATATTCTGACTTTTACATAAGCCCCGAAGGTCGGACCAAAATCACAATTCGTTGGTCACACATTCTTCTAAACCCCGGACAACTCAGGTTTTTCATTTTTCGTTTTTAGGCCGATTTCTCCTATGCCATTTCTACGGCCGATTCCCCAAAATCGTCACGATTCAGTACCTAGAATCGCTCACAAAAGAAAAACTGACCCAAAAGCCGTGATCGGCGTAATGAATTACCATGGAAAACACCGTTTTCTTGTTTTTCATTTCTGGACCGGTTTCGCTAAATTCCACGGCCGATTCACCATAAATCGTCACGATTCAGTATCTAGAGTTGCTCATACAAAAAAACTAACCCAAAATCCGTGATCAGCACATTGAATTACCCTGGAAAAACCGTTTTCTCGTTTTTCATTTCTGGACCGATTTCGCCAATTTCCACGGCCGATTCGCCCGAAATCGTCACGATTCAGTATCTAAAGTTGCTCACGTATGAAAACTAACCCAAAATTTGTGATCAGCGGATAGAATTACCCTGGAAAACACCCTTTTCTTGTTTTTCGTTCCTGGACCAATTTCGCCAACTTCCACGGCCGATTCGCCCGAAATCGTCACGATTCAGCATCTAGAGTTGCTCACGTAAGAAAACTAACCCAAAATTCGTGATCAGCGCATTGAATTACCCTGGAAAACACCCTTTTCTTGTTTTTCGTTTCTGGACCGATTTCGCCAACTTCCACGGCCGATTCGCCCGAAATCGTCACGATTCAGCATCTAGAGTTGCTCACGTAAGAAAACTAACCCAAAATCCGTGATCAGCGCATTGAATTACCCTGGAAAACACTCTTTTCTTGTTTTTCGTTTCTGGACCGATTTCGCCAACTTCCACGCCCGATTCGCCCGAAATCGTCACGATTCAGCGTCTAGAGTTGCTCACGTAAGAAAACTAACCCAAAATTCGTGATCAGCGCATTGAATTACCCTGGAAAACACCCTTTTCTTGTTTTTCGTTTCTGGACCGATTTCGCCAACTTCCACGGCCGATTCGCCCGAAATCGTCACGATTCAGCATCTAGAGTTGCTCACGTAAGAAAACTAACCCAAAATTCGTGATCAGCGCATTGAATTACCCTGGAAAACACCCTTTTCTTGTTTTTCGTTTCTGGACCGATTTCGCCAATTTCCACGGCCGATTCGCCCGAAATCGTCACGATTCAGCATCTAGAGTTGCTCGCGTAAGAAAACTAACCCAAAATTCGTGATCAGCGCATTGAATTACCCTGGAAAACACCCTTTTCATGTTTTTCGTTTCTGGACCGATTTCGCCAACTTCCACGGCCGATTCGCCCGAAATCGTCACGATTCAGCATCTAGAGTTGCTCACGTAAGAAAACTATCCCAAAATCCGTGATCAGCGCATTGAATTACCCTGGAAAACACCCTTTTCTTGTTTTTCGTTTCTGGACCGATTTCGCCAATTTCCACGGCCGATTCGCCCGAAATCGTCACGATTCAGCATCTAGAGTTGCTCGCGTAAGAAAACTAACCCAAAATTCGTGATCAGCGCATTGAATTACCCTGGAAAACACCCTTTTCATGTTTTTCGTTTCTGGACCGATTTCGCCAACTTCCACGGCCGATTCGCCCGAAATCGTCACGATTCAGCATCTAGAGTTGCTCACGTAAGAAAACTATCCCAAAATCCGTGATCAGCGTATTGAATTCCTACGGACTAAACATTTCTGCTATTTTTCGTAGCTCAGACAAAATTTGTAAGACTGAAAAAATAATACCCAGTCAAAATGCTACGAATTTTCAAAAAATGCACAATTTTGACCCAAAAAATGCCCGGGCAAAAAATAAACAAAATTTTCAAAATCTACGGATGAATTTACCCGAGGAAAAATTCTTGTTCAACTGTGAAAGTGTCCCAGCTAAAAATTGAAAGGGCGAACACTTAAAACCAGGTGACAACCCTGCGAACTTTCAAAAAAGCCCAATTTTTACCCCAAAAAGGGGTCGGGGCAAAAAATTAACTCATTTTTCCAAATCTACGGATGAAATTACCCTAGGAAACATTTTTCTTCAACTGTGAAAGTGTCCCAGCTAAAAATTGAAAGGGCGAACACTTGAAACCCGGTGAAAACGCTGCGAACTTTCAAAAATGCCCAAATTTTTACCCAAAAAAGTGGTCGGGGCAAAAAATTAACCCATTTTTCCAAATCTACGGATGAAATTACCCCAGGAAACATTCTTGCTAGACTGTGAACGTGTCGCAGGTAAAAACTGAAAGCGCGAACACATGTTGATTACATACCAGAAAAAAAAAAAGAGATAGAAAAATAAGTAACACTGTTTTCAGAATAGGTTTTTCGTGTCTACAGCGTATGAAAAGTAGTCGGATAAAAATTTTTTCGCGGCTCCAAGCACAACTTTGGGTGTTCGTTTCGTGTGCACAGAATCAAGTTTGTGGCTTATACTATGCTCGCTGGAGGAAGCGAGCAAATTTGAAAAACGCGCGCGAGAGGATAACGGCTCATATAATGCGTGATGCGCTGTCCGCTCGCTGACGCTCGCTCGCGCATCCGCATGATAAAGTCTCTTCATTAAAAAAAACACTGAGAAATTTCCCGCCTGTACATCATAGAAATTTTGTACATCAGGGTGCACCGCATCCTATTCAGTTTTCTTCATTGTATTCAGCGACCACATCCTGAACTACGACCCCAAAACGGACGTGTTCTCCGACTGGGCCATGCCGTCGTGGCAGCTGATCGTGGCCTCGTTCACGGCGTGGATGTTCGTTTTCTTGATTCTCATCCAGGGCGTTCATTCCGCTGGAAAGGTTTGCAGAAATTATTATTGAAATAACAACTGACGAAACCTGATTGTTCCAGGTTTCCAATGGTTTGTTTTTACTCAACAAGCAATTTTGTTTTTAACACACTTTTAGCTCACCTCAATGAATGAATGCATGCCGTTGATGGAATAGAGTCTTGGCAAGGCGTGGGAAATTTCGCAGAATTAATACATTTGTAAAAATGACGCGGTTTTCCTGGTTTTCAAGGTGATGTACTTCACGGCGTTGTTTCCGTACGTGATACTGACTGCGATGCTGATTGGTGGCAATCAGCTGGAGGGATCCGAGAAGGGACTGCATTTCTATATTGTGCCGAAGTTTGAGCAGCTGTTGCAATCGCAGGTACATACGGTCCATCTGGAGAATATATACAGCTAGCTGATTGGTTGGTTGGTTGCACACACGTGCAGTTTGATGCGTGTGCATTCTGTGCAGGCAACCTCCGCCTCCACAGTAATGCCCTATATATTACTGAATATCTGAACACAATAAACCAATTCTGATACTGCGAGCGATAAATAGCTTTTTTTCACTGTATATTTTTATTATCTAAAAATGCGGGAGACGCATGTAAAAGGAGGAATATGGCCTTGTGTAAGCAGTGAAAGACTTGGCTCGACAACGCTTTTCAAGTCTCTGATGTTGTACACACGGATACAAGTACATAAGAGTCATATTTTTGCGCCGCGTTTGTTGTTTAAAAGCTTGCTGAAAAGCGTAAAAACTTTGAAGTTATCTAGATATTTTTCAATTGTCCTCTTCAGTTTCGTCTAAAATCACATCATGTGCGAAATTCTGTACAGCATGGCCGAATAAATGAGGCAGTCCATCAAGGCGGGATTAGTCGCTGACTAGGAGTTGTCTTTTTCAAAAATGCCAACATAATTTTCAATCATGTGTGCAAGGGAGAAAGAATGAACAGAATAATACGGATAATCCATTAGTTTAAAAAACGCGTCAAATTTGGCGTACAATTTGGTTTCTGAACTTCTTTTTCTTTCATTCAAAATTCGCGCGCTCCTTGCACCCTGAAAAAAGCTGCCATGTTTAATCGGCTATACTGTAAATTCTGTGCAAAAAAAAACAGAAACATCAGAGATTGCAAAACATTGCTGCATGTAGCTTTATCGTTGATGCTAACGTACGCACCGCTGTGCATACAGCAGCACCAGTGCAAAAAGTGTTGTCTTCCATTGATTTTCACCCTTTTTACCAAACTCTTGTGACAGGATAAACCGGTGAGTCATTGCCACAGAAGGAGACCTTGCGTTCCCAATGTCTCTGCGATACACTTTGTGCAAACCAGTGTCAGCGATCTAAAGTCTGATCGTTAATTTAGTGGTTTTAGAGGTCGCTAAATGCTAGAAAAAAGCAAGTGTGAAAGTTTCATTTGTCTACAATGTACGAGGGTTGCCACTTGCAACCGAAATAAAGAATAAACGGCGCAAAAATATGACTCTTATGTACTTGTATCCGTGTGTACAACATCAGAGACTTGAAAAGCGTTGTCGAGCCAAGTCTTTCACTGCTTACACAAGGCCATATTCCTCCTTTTACATGCGTTCCCGCATTTTTAGATAATATTCTGACTTTTACATAAGCCCCAAAGGTCGGACCAAAATCACAATACGTTGGTCACACATTCTTCTAAACCCCCGACAACTCAGGTTTTTCATTTTTCGTTTTTAGGCCAATTTCGTCTATGCTATTTCTACGGCCGATTCGCCCAAAATCTTCACGATTCAGTACCTAGAATTGCTCACATAAGAAAACTGGGCGCTTTCCTATTTTAGCGTAACTTTCCACAAATAGAGTAACTTTGATATTTTAGCGTAACTTTCAACAAATAAAGTAACTTTGATATTTTAGCGTAACTTTCAACAAATAAAGTAACTTTGATATTTTACCGTAACTTTGATATTTTAGCGTAACTTTCAATATGTTACGCTAAAATAGGATAGGGCTTGGTACTGTCCTATTTTAGCGTATCAACATATAAACAGCTCATTTAAAGCTATTACAGCCGCGAAACTTTGTAAACCTACGTTATTTTGCACGGAGATTTCAAATTTTGACCTTGTGGGTTACGGTAACGCCTGGTTTGGTCCCAACACGATCTTAGTTCCGTCAACAATCCACAAACACCTTGGTAACCGCAACTAATTAGTGAAACAAGTTAGATTAGGGTTGTTTTGCATGGAGATTTCAAATTTAAACCTTGTGGGTTACGGTAACGCTTCGTTTGGTCTCAACACGATCTTAGTTCCATCAACAACCCACAAACAGCTTGGTAACCGCAACCAAACCGGTGAAACATGCTAGATTAAGGTTGTTTTGCACGCAGAGTTTGAATTTCAGCTTTCCGGATTACGGTAACGCCTGGTTTGGTCTCAACACGATCTTAGTTCTATCAACAACCCACAAACAGCTTGGTAACCGCAACCAAACCGGTGAAACATGCTAGATTAAGGTTGTTTTGCACGCAGAGTTTGAATTTCAGCTTACCGGATTACGGTAACGCCTGGTTTGGTCTCAACACGAACTTAGTTCCATGAACAACCCACAAACAGCTTGGTAACCGCAACCAAACCGGTGAAACATGCTAGATTAAGGTTGTTTAGCACGCAGATTTTGAATTTCAGCTTTCCGGATTACGGTAACGCCTGGTTTGGTCTCAACACGATCTAGCATGTTTCACCGGTTTGGTTGCGGTTACCAAACTGTTTGTGGGTTGTTGATGAAACTAAGATCGCATTGGGACCAAACCAGGCGTTACCGTAATCCAGAACCTTAATCTAGCTTGTTTCACCGGTTTGGTTGCGGTTACCAAGCTGTTTGTGGATTGTTGATGGAACTAAGATCGTGTTGAGACCAAACCAAGCGTTACCGTAATCCGGTAAGCTGAAATTCAAACTCTGCGTGCAAGACAACCTTAATCTAGCTTGTTTCACCGGTTTGGTTGCGGTTACCAAGCTGTTTGTGGGTTGTTCATGGAACTAAGATCGTGTTGAGACCAAACCAGGCGTTACCGTAATCCGGAAAGCTGAAATTCAAAATCTGCGTGCAAAACAACCTTAATCTAGCTTGTTTCACCGGTTTGGTTGCGGTTACCAAGCTGTTTGTGAATTGTACATGAAACTAAGATCGTGTTGAGACCAAACCAGGCGTTACCGTAATCCGAAAAGCTGAAATTCAAACTCTGTGTGCAAAACAACCTTAATCTAGCATGTTTCACCGGTTTGGTTGCGGTTACCAAGCTGTTTGTGGGTTGTTGATGGAACTAAGATCGTGTTGAGACCAAACGAAGCGTTACCGTAACCCACAAGGTTTAAATTTGAAATCTCCATGCAAAACAACCCTAATCTAACTTGTTTCACTAATTTGGTTGCGGTTACCAAGGTGTTTGTGGATTGTTGACGGAAATAAGATTGTGTTGGGACCAAACCAGGCGTTACCGTAACCCACAAAGTCAAAATTTAAAATCTCCGTGCAAAATAACGTAGGTTTACAAAGTTTCGCGGCTGAAATAGCTTTAAATGAGCTGTTTATATGTTGATACGCTAAAATAGGACAGTACCAAGCCCTATCCTATTTTAGCGTAACATATTGAAAGTTACGCTAAATAGGATAGCTGTTATTCATCGAAAAATGAAAGTTACGGTAAAATATCAAAGTTACTTTATTTGTTGAAAGTTACGGTAAAATATCAAAGTTACTTTATTTGTTGAAAGTTACGGTAAAATATCAAAGTTACTTTATTTGTTGAAAGTTACGCTAAAATATCAAAGTTACTTTATTTGTGGAAAGTTACTCTATTTGTGGAAAGTTACGCTAAAATAGGAAAGCGCCGAAAACTGACCCAAAAGCCGTGATCGGCGCAATGAATTACCATGGAAAACACCGATTTTTTTTGTTTTTCGTTTCCGGATCGATTTCGCCAATTTCCACGACCGATTCGCCCGATATCGTCACGATTCAGCATCTAGAGTAGCTCACGTAAGAAAACTAACCAAAATCCGTGATCAGCGCATTGAATTACCCTGGAAAACATCTTTTTCTTGTTTTTCGGTTCCGGACCGATTTCGCCAATTTCCACGACCGATTCGCCCGAAATCGTCACGATTCAGCATCTAGAGTTGCTCACGCAAGAAAACTAACCCAAAATTCGTGATCAGCGCATTGAATTACTCTGGAAAACACCCTTTTCTTGTTTTTCGTTTCTGGACCGATTTCGCCAATTTCGACGGCCGATTCGCCCGAAATCGTCACGATTCAGTATCTAGAGTTGCTCACGTAAGAAAACTAACCCAAAATCCGTGATCAGCGCATTGAATTACCCTGGAAAACACCTTTTTCTTATTTTTCGTTTCTGAACCGATTTAGCCAATTTCCACTGCCGATTCGCCCGAAATCGTCACGATTCAGCATCTAGAGTAGCTCACGTAAGAAAACTAACCAAAATCCGTGATCAGCGCATTGAATTACCCTGGAAAACATTTTTTTCTTGTTTTTCGTTTCCGGACCGATTTCGCCAATTTCCACGACCGATTCGCCCGAAATCGTCACGATTCAGCATCTAGAGTTGCTCACGTAAGAAAACTAACCCAATATCCGTGATCAGCGCATTGAATTATCCTGGAAAACACCCTTTTCTTGTTTTTCGTTTCTGGACCGATTTCGCCGATTTCCACGGCCGATTCGCCCGACATCGTCACGATTCAACATCTAGAGTTGCTTGCATAGAAAACTAAACCAATATACGTGATCAGCGCATTGAATTATCCTGGAAAACACCCTTTTCTTGTTTTTCGTTTCTGGACCGATTTCGCCGATTTCCACGGCCGATTCGCCCGACATCGTCACGATTTAGCATCTAGAGTTGCTTGCATAAAAAACTAATCTAAAATTCGTGATCAGCGCATTGAATTACCCTGGAAAACACCCTTTTCTTGTTTTTCGTTTCTGGACCGATTTGGCCAATTTCGACGGCCGATTCGCCCGAAATCGTCACGATTCAGTATCTAGAGTTGCTCACGTAAGAAAACTAACTCAAAATCCGTGATCAGCGCATTGAATTACTCTGGAAAACATCCTTTTCTTGTTTTTCGTTTCTGGACCGACTTCGCCAATTTCGACGGCCGATTCGCCCGAAATCGTCACGATTCAGCATCTAGAGTTGCTCACGTAAAAAAAACTAACCCAAAATCCGTGATCAGCGCATTGAATTACCCTGGAAAACATCTTTTTTTTGTTTTTCGTTTCCGGACCGATTTCGCCAATTTCCACGACCGATTCGCCCGAAATCGTCACGATTCAGCATCTAGAGTTGCTCACGTAAGAAAACTAACCCAATATACGTGATCAGCGCATTGAATTATCCTGGAAAACACCCTTTTCTTGTTTTTCGTTTCTGGACCGATTTCGCCGATTTCCACGGCCGATTCGCCCGACATCGTCACGATTTAGCATCTAGAGTTGCTTGCATAAAAAACTAACCTAAAATTCGTGATCAGCGCATTGAATTACCCTGGAAAACACCCTTTTCTTGTTTTTCATTTCTGGACCGATTTCGCCAATTTCGACGGCCGATTCGCCCGAAATCGTCACGATTCAGTATCTAGAGTTGCTCACGTAAGAAAACTAACCCAAAATCCGTGATCAGCGCATTGAATTACCCTGGAAAACACCCTTTTCTTGTTTTTCGTTTCTGGACCGATTTCGCCAATTTTGACGGCCGATTCGCCCGAAATCGTCACGATTCAGCATCTAGAGTTGCTCACGTAAGAAAACCAACCCAAAATCCGTGATCAGCGCATTGAATTACCCTGGAAAACACCCTTTTCTTGTTTTTCGTTTCTGGACCGATTTCGCCAATTTCGACGGCCGATTCGCCCGAAATCGTCACGATTCAGCATCTAGAGTTGCTCACGTAAAAAAACTAACCCAAAATCGGCGATCAGCGCATTGAATTACTACGGACTATACTTTTTTCCTATTATTTTTCGTAGCTCAGACAAAATTTGTAAGAGTGAAAAACTGATACTCAGTCAAAATGCTACGAACTTTCAAAAATGCACAATTTTGACTCAAAAAAGTGCCCGGGCAAAAAAATAAACTAAATTTTCAGAAAATACGAATGAAATTACCCTAGGAAACATTTTTGTTCAACTGTGAAAGTGTCCCAGCTAAAAATTGAAAGGGCGAACACTTAAAACCAGGTGAAAACCCTCCGAACTTTTAAAAATGCCCAATTTTTTACCCAAAAACAGGGTCTGGGTAAAAAATTAACCCAATTTTCAAAATCTCCGGGTGGAATTACCCCAGGTAACATTTTTGTTCGACTGTGAAAGTGTCGCAGGTAAAAATTGAAAGGGCGCACACATGTTGATTATCTAAAAATGCGTGAGACGCATATAAAAGGAGGAA
The DNA here is from genome assembly GCA_030248135.1 of Theristus sp. LFF4_11. Classification (NCBI taxonomy): domain Eukaryota; kingdom Metazoa; phylum Nematoda; class Chromadorea; order Monhysterida; family Xyalidae; genus Theristus; species Theristus sp. LFF4_11. Next base: position 20,783 of record JASANC010003191.1, read on the forward strand.
TATGGCCTTGTGTAAGCAGTGAAAGACTTGGCTCGACAACGCTTTTCAAGTCTCTGATGTGGTACACACGGATACAAGTACATAAGAGTCATATTTTTGCGCCGTTTATTTATG
>JASANC010003192.1:0-20192 GCA_030248135.1 Theristus sp. LFF4_11
TTGTAAATTTAGTAGTAATAGATTCCCTACAATTTTTTAGAGTTCGACTGTACTCCATGTACGGCACAGCACGTCACGTTCAGTGTTCTTGCAAACGTGATCGTCCGTGGAGACGAGCCGTCGATGTATGGTATCGTTAGGTAATACGTCAATGTTATCAAACAACACACAAACACAAAGAACGGCCATGATGGTTACGAACACAACGTCGAGCTTGTTATGTTTGCAAATCGACACACCCCGATCCATCATATGAACAGTTCAGCTTCTGTCTTTGATTTTCGTCAGGTTTTGATAAATCAGTGCTGATGTAAAGTGCCAATAAACAAGGCGAAACAACATAATAAGATCAACATTTTGCTTTTAGCACGCTAGACAGCCGAGCCGTGTGCAGAGTTTAACGCCGCAGAGTTTAGGTCTGAAGTTTAAAACATTTCAAAGCCAGGAATTACTGCACTGTAGCTCAATAAAAAAGGTGATGATATCCGTTTTGCAGCCATTGTAGCGTTAGATATTGTTGCTGCTAGCTCGCCTGTTTTTTTTATAAATGTGTAAATATGCGACGTTTCTATCTAGATATAAACCGCAAGAAACAGTGCTTGCACCAGTTGCAATGTAAAAAATCAACAGTTGCTGCATCCAAATGCTTTGAGTTCGCTGATATTGCAGTGAGGCCGTGTGCCGCAGAGGCTGTCGAGAATTTCCTTGGAATTGAAAAACTCTACATTGTGTAACGAAAGTGATTCTTTGCAGCAACGCTTCTTCCACTCGTCAAATCGCTTCTGCTCGTCTGATTTAGGTTTACGTTTAGGAGCGAAGTATACGATCAGAGCAATAGCAGCGATCACCTGAAGAATACAAAACGGGTTGCTTGTGGTTCTGTCGTTCTCGCCTTTGGCCCTACTCGGTTTCGGCCGTTCAATCTCAGACCGCACCAGGTTTGGCCGTTCAGTGCGTAGCCGTACAAGCTACGCTAAAAAAAGACGGTCGTGCAAAGGTTACGACCAGCAGATCATGCCGTAACCATCGTGGTACGTTTCTTCGACACTTTTTTTGTCAAAACCATTAAGATTGCACGCTTATTAAAAACGCCTTCAGCAATTATTGTTACAGCAAAAAAACGGAGGAAAACAACATTCGGTATACCATTCGGATCGGAACACTTTTCATGGTTTTTTATACCTATGGTATAATGCGGTAGTCACTAAAAGTCGAGCAAGGAAAAGTTGACCGAAATCTGGAAATATTATGACCAACCACCAACAGAATGACCACGAAAACGACCGCCATGATGATGCAGTTTCTTCTGCCAAGATTGGCTGCCTGAAAAAATCGAGGTCCCATCCATCCATCGTGGAATGGATTAATGGAAGCGTGACTTCTGTTCGGAAAAAGCTTTCATTGTTTTTTCCATCGCTTCGGAGACTTACCATGCCGTAACCACCGCGGTAGGGCCGGTAGGGGTACATGATGAAGTTTTTCTAAAAACTGTAAACTAAAAAACTGCCCGAAAAATGAGAATGTTCTGAGTAAATTTGGATCTGAAATACCGGACTAATTGCGTTTTGTTTGGATGGCGTTTATGTTTTTAACGCAGTTTACCTGATGTTGCCACTATCTTTCTTATTAAACGTGTCTGGCTGTGCGGCAATTTGAAATCAGCGAAACCTAAAGCGGCATTCATACAATGTTTTTTAAGCACGCGCGGCTATTAAACACTGCAAAACGCGTTCGCGTTGTTTCATTAGCGCCCCCAACAGGAGAATGATAGCCATGCGCTTTTTACGCATTCGCAAGGCGCGTGCAGCTATGGGGCAGCTACGCAACAACACGCGTTCGCAAAGTTCATCAGCGCACCCAACAACTGCTCCGTAGCTATGCGGCTTTTTATGCATTCGGAACGTGCTTCTAGCTGCAGCACAGCTGCACAGTGCGTGCGCGTTCTAGAGAACTTATTTACGCGCCGTCAAACTAATAAACTTTATAGATCTGGAAGTAAAAAAGCGCACAGCTGGTGAAGCAAATGAGGAGGTATTGTTGATCAAAACACCCAGTGTTGACGTGAAACATCACTATGTCGCTGGGTTTGTGTGACAAGTGCTCTGCATTGCACGGCAGTGGCACGCAATAGCCATCAGATGCCAACAGCTTTTTCAGTGTTCAGAATTTCGATTTTTAGCTTCAGGAAATCAGAAAAACTGTTTCGGAGTCCGGACGTCCATCCAAGCTGTTACGATGCTCAAAAACTTCATTAAATTCAAAATGTTGTCTAAAATTCAAAAAGTCCAAATGCTATCTTTCGGATTTTTTGACCAACAGACTACTTTTCAAAGTTGTTTTATTGTTTTATTCTGTTGCATTATTTCATTTGAAGTTTGGTTGTGGAAGTTTGATTGGTTGTGATTTTTGTTGTTTTTTATCATTGTTCGTGTGCTGAAACTTTGACGAGGTAGCTTTCAAAAAACGGTGAGCAAGCAAGCAAACAAAAACAGGTAGTTTTTTGATCAACAACAAACAATTGCAAAATTTAAAAAAATCAATCAGAACAACGAACGGGGACAAGAAAACCGAAGACAGAATCTGATCGTGTGTGTGGCGAGTTTTACTGGACAAATACAACAAATATTTTGCAGTGAAGGAAGAGCTGAAGCTGGTGCTCATTTCAAAATGATTTCGTTTGCCAAGAAATTTTATTTGAAATCCCGTGAAAATCGAATCAAACAAGATTGATTTTATCATATTTTATGTGTCATAACAACCTGTGTTGCCGAGGTGTCTCAGATTTATGTTTCAAATTAACAAATCAATATTGTGAAGCACAGCAATGCGGCAGCTAAAAACACTTTTTGAATGCACAAAACGTCGTGCAGCTATGCGGCGCCTCTGCGGGCACTAATTGCACAAATCGCATTCAATAAATCACGCAGCTGTCCCCACAGCTACTGGGGCTTTGCGAACCCGTTTGCATCATTAGCGCACGCAGCAGGTGCTGCGTAGCTCTGCGGCGTTTTGCGCGTTCGCGTAAGCATAGTCTCGTTGCTCGCGGGGCAGCTATTAATTCAAACTGTATGAATGCGCCTTAACGTATTCTGACGGCAGATTTGTGCAAGCTTTTCAGTTGCGCGGCTTTTCTGCACATCATTCAACATTACTTCGCCTCCGTCACATGAAAAGATAATACACACACATACGGACGAAATTTTCTCGAAATTTGCTTGACATTCCAGGCCAGGCCCCTTAGGCGGCCAGGCCCCCTAGAACAACCAGGGGTCAAGATGGGGGTACCCACCCCCCCCCAATGAAGTCGGCCAAATTTTCGAGGGGGGGTCCGATGGGGCTTGCGGACAAAAGACCGCACGTGCCAAAAAACCGCAGATTTGAGATTTTTTGTGACCAAAAGACCGCAGATGCTATCAAACCAAAATACCGCACGTGCCAAAAGACCGCACCAAAATTATTCACTGCGTACGTGATTATGATATGTTTTTTATGTTTATTTTGTCTTCCTACTCTTTTTTATTCCACAAAAATCATTGATTGAGCCGTCGATCCTTGAAATCGGCCGAGCACAGCGCCGGCAGAGTCGCGTGACAGATCGGCGCACAAGACACACGAACACATAACGTCGTCCAGATCACGATTTCCTTGGCCGATTTTGGCAATCCATGGCTCAATCAAATTAGCAGAGCACCCGGAACATGATGACGCGTCGTTTATGGATGGTTTTAGTTCTATTCAACCTCGATTGACGCGCAATAAAAAAAGTGTGAAAAACGACAAAACACAAATTTTTGGTGACTTTGGATTTTTGGTTTTCAAAAATTATGATCGGAACCAGCCGCAAACGACACATCATCGCGTTGCCGGTGTTCTGAATTGATTGAGCTGTCGTTCGTCGAAATCGGTCAAGCACAGCGCCGGCAGTGCTGCGTGACAGGTCGTCGCGCGCGACACACACGGTGAAACGAGCAGATTGTCAACAGAAAATGTCGCCCAGCTTACGATTCCCTCGGCCAATTTCGACGATCGACGGCTCAATCATCACAGCAGAACATCCGGAAAACGTTGATATGTAGTTTGTGGTTGGTTGTTGTTTTATTCAACATCGGTTGCTTTGCAGTAAAAAAAGTTTGAAAAACGACAAAACACAAATTTATGGTGGTTTTGGACTTTTTTGGTTTTTGAAAAAATGATTGGAACTGACCACAAGCGACACATCACCGTGTTGCCGGTGTTCTGCTGAATTGATTGAGCTGTCGCTCGTCGAAATCGGTCAAGCACAGCGCCGGCAGTGCTGCGTGACAGGTCGGCGCGCGCGACACACACGGTGAAACGCGCAGATTGTCAACAGAAAATGTCGCCCAGCTCACGCGATTCCCCCAGCCAATTTTCATGATCCATGACTCAATCAACTCAGCAGAGCAGCGGGAACACGTTGATATGTCGTTTGTTGTTGGTTGTTGTTTAATTCAACCTCGGTTTCTTTGCAATAAAAAAGTGTGGAAAACGACAAAACACAAATTTATGGTGATTTTGGACTTTTTGGTTTTTGAAAAAAACGATCGGAACTAACCACAAGCGACACAACATCGTGTCGCCGGTGTTCTTCAGAGTTGATTGAGCCGTACTTCGTTGAAATCGGTTGAGCACATCGCCGGTAGAGTTGCGTGACAGGTTGGTGCACAAGACAAACACGGTGAAACGCGCAGACTGCCAACAGAAAACGTCGCCTAGCTCACGATTCCCTCAGCCAATTTTGATAATCCATGAGAAATTATCAAACAAAAGTGAGTTTTAAAGGCTGTGTCCACAATCATTTTTACTATTTGGCCGTGTTCCAAATCCACTGAACCCTGAAAACGCTATTGGGCCGTGTTCCAAATCAACTGAACCAAGAAAAACATTTTTGTTGCGTAAAAGTGAAACTCGAACAATGAACAAACGAAAACAACACAATTTATCACAAGAAATGATACGAATGTTGCTTGGTGCATTTGTAAAATCGAAACAGAATCAGCGGAACCGACTTGCTAAAGGCTCGTGCGGTCTTTTGGCACGTGCGGTATTTTGGTTCCACACCAATCTGCGGTATTTTGGTCTTGCGGTCTTTTGGCACGTGCGGTCTTTTGGTACGTGCGGTCTTTTGTCTATGATTCTCCGATGGGGGGGGGTGCCCGGTTTTAGGGGGGGTGACACGGTGCCCCCCCACCCCCCCACCCGACGGTCTCTGGTGCTCTGGGCTGGGGGGAAGGGGTGCACCCCCCCACCCCCCCGCCCACGGTACTGATTGGCAATTGCAATTCTCAGCATTGTTAAAAAATGATGCTCAGAACGAAAAAAATAACATTAGACAAGCACAAAAACCATTTTCGTATTTTTTTTTATTTGTACTTTTTTGTTTTTTGAAAATGGCAGAAATCAATTTGCAGAAACCTGCCCCCCCTAGGGTTGTTAAACAAAAATGAAATTTTTTTTTAAAGTGATTAAAAAAAAACAAAAATGCCGATTTTTTTTTTTTAAATTCGAAAAATTTTCCTCTAATATGCTCTGAAAACCTCAATTTTGGCAAAATTTTTCGAAAGTTCAACAAAAATTTTCTTTGATTATACCTCGTAAAACCTTTAGCAGTCGATTTTGGGCCGTTTTACCGACCAGTACCGAAGGCGAAAGCAAATTTTCGAGGGGGGGGGGTGGCTTCACCTGGGGGGGGGGGGGGGGGTGCCAAAAATTTGGGGGGGGGGGGGAAAAAAGAAAAAAAAAGGAAAGAAAAAGGAAAGAAGGAAAAAAGAAAAAAAGAAGGGAAAAGGAAAGGGGGGTGGGGGTAGGGTTAGGAACTTTAAAAAAAAAATTTTTTTTTTATTTTTTTTTTCGTTTTTTTTTTAAATTTGGATTTTTTTTTTCAAACTTAAAAAAAAAATTTTGAAAAATTTTTCTTCTACTTTGCTCTGAAAATTCGATTTATGGGATAATTTTTTGAAAGTTCAAACCAAATTTTCTTCCCAACTTCTTTGTGTGCTTAGGTACATGTCATTATTTGGTCATTTTGACCGACGTACTCCATGTTTTTCGATTTGGATGACTTCTAGAGTCAATTTTTAGCGTTGAAATGACTTAACTGAATTGAAATATCGTTTCAGAAATCGTTTTCTTGCAACTTAGAACATGTTTTTTCAGTCGGTAGGCCATGAGATGAACATGATATCTTGTTGATTGGCGTATGTTATAGGTCTACAATGGAGTTGTGCGATATATTGTTAAACAATTTGAGCGGAGATGTTGGTTAATACCACATCACACGACCGTTTTTCAGATACCCGATAACATGGCCACATGTTAAAACTTGCGTGCTGAGCTAAACTAACGTGTTAAACTTGCGTCTGTCAGTTGCCCGCAACGTGATCGCGAAATCATGGTACGTGTTTTCGATACGATGATTTGAAGAGTGGGCTCTCGCCATGTGGCAGATAGCATAGCTGGTTGAACCTGAAAGTAAGTGTCTTGGGGGGGGGGCGACCGGGTCGACAGGGGTTGCCGACTTAGCTACAGCAAACAGGAATTTTTGAACACAGTCAAATTTTGGTAATTTTCTAAAGAGGAACCACTAAGAACGGTTCAATATTCAAGTACACGTGAAAAATTGCCCTGTTTTACTGTTGAAAATGCAACTTTCCCTCTATGAAATGGACATAATTTCAATAAAACACAATTTTCGCTCTTATAGTTTCCCGGATCGCTCTGAAAATAGTCTAGATGAACTCAGCTCGACGAGACGCTTCGAACAAACCTAACTTGTAAAAAAAAATTTAAAAAAAAATTTTTTTTTAATTTAAAAAAAAATCCGGATTTTTTTCCCCCTAACCCTAGTTAGGGGCTTTGAAAAAAAAAAATTTTTTTATTTTTTTTCGTTTTTTTTTTTAAATTTGGATTTTTTTTTCAAACTTAAAAAAAATTGAAAATTTTTTCTTCTACTTTGCTCTGAAAATTCGATTTATGGCATAATTTTTTGAAAGTTCAAACCAAATTTTCTTCCCAACTTCTTTGTGTGCTTAGGTAAATGTCATTATTTGGTCATTTTGACCGACGTACTCCATGTTTTTCGATTTGGATGACTTCTAGAGTCAATTTTTAGCGTTGAAATGACTTAACTGAATTGAAATATCGTTTCAGAAATCGTTTTCTTGCAACTTAGAACATGTTTTTCAGTCGGTAGGCCATGAGATGAACATGATATCTTGTTGATTGGCGTATGTTATAGGTCTACAATGGAGTTGTGCGATATATTGTTAAACAATTTGAGCGGAGATGTTGGTTAATACCACATCACACGACCGTTTTTCAGATACCCGATAACATGGCCACATGTTAAAACTTGCGTGCTGAGCTAAACTAACGTGTTAAACTTGCGTCTGTCAGTTGCCCGCAACGTGATCGCGAAATCATGGTACGTGTTTTCGATACGATGATTTGAAGAGTGGGCTCTCGCCATGTGGCAGATAGCATAGCTGGTTGAACCTGAAAGTAAGTGTCTTGGGGGGGGGGGCGACCGGGTCGACAGGGGTTGCCGACTTAGCTACAGCAAACAGGAATTTTTGAACACGGTCAAATTTTGGTAATTTTCTAAAGAGGAACCACTAAGAACGGTTCAATATTCAAGTACACGTGAAAAATTGCCCTGTTTTACTGTTGAAAATGCAACTTTCCCTCTATGAAATGGACATAATTTCAATAAAACACGATTTTCGCTCTTATAGTTTCCCGGATCGTTCTGAAAATAGTCTAGATGAACTCAGCTCGACGAGACGCATCGAACGAACCTAACTTGTAAAAAAAATTTAAAAAAAATTTTTTTTTTTAATTTAAAAAAAAAAATCCGGATTTTTTTTCCCCTAACCCTAGTCGGTAGCATGTACCAAAATATTTTCAAAAGCCATGCAGTATGATGCGAACAGGGCTCGTGTACTATTCTGGCCCGCTAATTCCGGCCTGAAGAATTCCGGCCCGCTCATTCCGGCCCGAAGAATTCCGGCCCGGAGAATTCCGGCCCGGAGAATTTTCGCCAGTACGAACAATATTAAACTACACGAAGTGATTTCGGTAATGAAATAATAAAATAAAAATATCGATGTTCACATGTTACAGTGTATTTTCAATGATGTTCGTCCTGTTTGCTTTTTTGGAAAGTGAAACCTTTTGGAAAAAAGAAACTACAAATGAATTTTTAAATTTTTTATCATGAACAGGATTTGTGACCCTTTTACCTTATCAAAAAGGCTTGGCTTAGAATTAGGAACCTACAACAAGTCACTGCAAGCAAGTTCTAAACAAAAATAAAGAATCACTTAAGAATTTATTTACCAAAAATCACTTCGTGTGGTTTAATATTGTTCTTGCTGGCGAAAATTCTCCGGGCCGGAATTCTCCGGGCCGGAATTCTTCAGACCGGAATTCTTCGGGCCGGAATGAGCGGGCCAAAATTCTACAGGCCGGAATTTCGCGGGCCGGAATAGTACACGAGCCCTGTTCATCATACTGCATGGCTTTTGAAAATATTTTGGTACATGCTACCGACGATTAGAAGCATTTTCATGAAGATCGTGTCGAGACCAAATAAAAATAATGGTACCGCAGTCTTTGTTCAGGCAGTCAGCACATTAACCAATTTTTTCGATGTTCAACAAACAAAGTTATTTTCAGTCGTCTTTTATCTTTTAGAAATTTGAATTTTAAATTTCCCGCCATTCATAAAATTGGCGACCAAATTGCTTAGATTGATAGTTTTGATTCATATTCAACAAACTCTGATCATTTCCCATTGTTTTTCAACTGTTTTGAGTGTTTTTTGAATTCCCGCCTAAAAGAAAAAATTTGAATTTGGCGCCCAAAATTGTTCAGGATTGATTGTATAATCGATTCCCAACGATATCTGAACATTTCCAATCGTTTTTGAAAACCTCCGTATAATGTCCGTAGTTTTGTTAAGCACGCGCAGGCAGCGTGTGCTGAGAATGTAAAATTGGCGCCATTTTTCGCTGCGCGCACCTCCGTATACGGTCCGTAGTTTTGTCAAGGGCCGTGTGGATGGTCCAGTGTCAGGTTTTGGGGGGTGGGTGTCGCGTGACCCCCCACCCCCCCCCCCACGCGGAGGTCTCGGGTGCTCTGGGGGGGTGTACCCCCCCACCCCCCCTCGTCTTCGGTACTGTTACCGACTGATTTTAGGCTACGACAACATCTGCGATGAAGTTTTTGAGCGTCCCAAAGCTTGGCCTACCATTTCCGATGCAGATAAGGTGACGATTCGCCTCGCAGAGCGTCCGATTGTGCTCGCTGCTCCGTTTGCAAGCGCTACGTTGTCTGGTTGCTTGCTGCTTCGTGTCGTGTCGTCGCAACACCATCAGTCACCTCACCAACTACCAACCACCAAGGAATCTTTTGTCTGATGAAACTGTCACCTCACCAACTACAGCCAGTTTTCGGAGGCGTCTCAAAACACAGGAATATAAAAAAATTCATTCATTTGTCTTTGGTAAATTTTCTGCTGCATTGGAATAGACAGGAGAGTCCGCCCAGCCGCCAGCACTCTTTGTTTTGTTTTGTTTTGTTTTGAAATATGTTCAACTGAATGTGATTGCGTTTTTGTTTTGAATCACATGTGCTCTTTTGTGCGACGTTTCGTGTTGTTTTCTTTTTTCTTGTATCTGGTGCAAGTGTGTGTCCATGTCACAGCTCTTTTTATCTCGCGTTTTTTCTGTGTGCTCTTGTGGCTTTTGTGTTCAGGGTATTCTTTTTGTTAACTAGCACTGTTACTTGCTTGCTGTTGCTCATCACTTGCTGTTGGCTGTATTTGGGATGGCACAGGAAAAACAAAAGCCCATAAACAAAAAAATAACAAAAAAAACAAAAAAAAGAAAAAAAAAGAAAAAAAAGAGAAAAAAAAACAAGAGAGAAAAACTGCGATGAAGAAAAGAAAAGCAACTGTGCCGTGTTTATTTTGCTTTCTCTTGCTTAATTTAATCGTGCCTGAATGTCAATCGTGGCCGTTGTGCGCTGTCTGATGTTGTCGGTTCGTGATCGCGCTATTTTATTTATTTCTTCTCTCAAGCTTCAATTGTGTTTGCGCGTTTTTTTAACATTCAATTGTTTCTGACTGTCGACGGTTGGTTTTATTTTGTGGATTTTGTTTCTTTGTGTGAATACCCGGGCAGTCATCTGCCCATTCGTTTGCATCGACTTTTTGCTTGCTTTCATTCATGCATTCACCAAGTTCATCAATAATCTTGTGTTTCTTTAGGTTTTTTTTGTGACATCAATTGTGTTTGTTTTGCATAATGGAAGTTTTGTGAATGTGTTGATGTGAACTGGCCGTGAGGCATACAAATAAAATTGATTGATTGATTGATATCAGAAGAATTGATCGAATTTCAAGGCGGTATGTTTGTCTTCACTTTAGCATTAGTTTAGCTGGGGACAATTAGTGACGTTTTGGAGGTCAAAACACAAGAAGAGGCATGGTGACGGTTTGGAAAAGGGGTAATTGAGGTCACCAAAACAAAATCTGCAAAGTTCCGTCATATGGGAGTCATTCGGGAGGCGCTTGCATATCATATGTGGTTCTTCGGACTCCCTGATTGATTTAGCACAACTTTGATTTTTGAAATTTTTTTTTTAAAAATTTAAAAAAAAATGACGATTTTTGTTTTTTTTTAACAACCCTAGCCCCCCCTCGGATTCATCGGAAATAAAAGCCAAGCTTTGCGACGGTCAACGTCAAAAACTTCATTCCAAAAGTTGTTCAAGCTTAAAATCAATCGGCAAAACGGTCCAAAATCGACTGATGACGGTTGTACAAAGGTATTATCAAAGAAAGTTTTTGTTGAACTTTTGAACTTTCGAAAAATTGTGCCAAAAATGAGGTTTTCACTGCATATTGGAGGAAAATTTTTGAATTAAAATTAAAATTAAAAAAATCAGCAGTTTTGTTTTTTATTCAAACTGATTTTTTGTGATTTTTGTTTAACAACCCTATTGATTCTCCTCCCTAGAAAAACAACTATGCCTTCAGTTCAGCAGAATCGATTTTCGTAGCGCTAACGACCAGACTCGAGTGCTCGACTTTCCGACATCCTCATCTCCCAATCACGTTTCAGCCCAGCTTTGTGTTTTTGTCTCATCCATGGAAGATTACAAGTATTTATTCAAAGTGGTTCTCGTTGGCAACGCTGGCGTTGGCAAAACGTGCCTTGTGCGACAGTTTACTCAGGTCGGTGGTGGGGTTAGAGATGTAAGGGTCAAAAAAAAAATTTTTTTTTTTAATTTTTTTTTTAAAAAAAAAAGTAAAAAAAAAATGAGCATTTTTTTTTATTTTTTTTTATTAAAAATTTTTGAAATTTTTTCTTTAATGTGCCCTGAAAATGCCGTTTTTGGCATAATTTTTCGAAAGTTCAACAAAAATTTTCTTTGACTTTACCTTGTCACTTAGTCTTCAACGCTGCAGGTGGTATTCTGGATTGATTTATCGACTGTTTTCAGCCTTGGTGAGTGATGATCGACTCGCGCATTGAAGTACTTGAGCGTCGCAAAGGCTAGTTCAACAAATTCCGATGTCGCTAAGGTGAGATAGAAGCAGAGAACTCACATTTACGCATCGTTTTTCAGGATCTCGAAAGGTGGAAATTGCACTGTCTGCCACTGCAAGCGTAACTTCGTTGGTTGCTCGTTGCTGTTTCGCCTCGTGTCGTCAGCGTGATCACACCGGTTTGTTGTGGAACTTGTTTCCATGTTATTTGAGGTGAATTGAGAGGCAAAACACGAGACGTGATGTCGTCGGTGGGAAAATGGGGTCGCCGAAACCAAGTCTGAAATTTTCACCCTCCTCCCATATGAGTGGGGGTCATATGGTAAGTCGGTGGCTCCTCAGATGGTGATATTCGGACTCCCTGAAAAATTCTGAACAACTTTCATTTTTAAAAAAAAAAATTTTAAAAAAAAAATTTTTTTTTTTAAAAAAAGAAAAAAAATAGAAAATTTTTTTTTTCTTGACATCTCTAGGTGGGGTGCGGTGTGGTTTTCTCGTTTTAGTTTTGCTGTTCGATGAAGAAAAACTGCTCGTTTATTTCGATTCAATTTGTTTCGGCGTTGTTGAAACTGAAACAGCGATTGTTGATTTGTATTTTTAATCTTCAGGGCATATTTCCACCGGGGCAAACTGCCACTATTGGTGTCGATTTCATGATAAAAACAGTGAAAGTTGGCGACGACAAAGTCAAGGTGAAGTATTCAATATTATTCTGTTGTTTTTAGCCCTTGTTGTTGTTTTGCCGTTGGCAGTTTTCTGAGAGCTGTATAAATTCACTGGATTCTCTCAATACAATTTTTTTGTAGTTCGTTTTGTAGACAGCGCATTTTGTAATCGAAAACGATTTTCCTGTTGTTGTCTTCCAAAAAACCAGCCTGCCCATGAGCAAGCACAAAGACGACCGTCGTCACCACGGCGACCTCTTTAACTAGAGTTCAGGCTACACGGTTTTTTCAGACCGCCGCAGGTGTCTTGTGACATCTAAACTCAAAATTTTAGGTGTCTTGTAAAAACTTTCGGTGTCAAAAACAAGCTGCCCAAAATGGCTCTCAACAGCATTGAGGATGCATAAAATAAATGTCAAATTTTGAGAAAAAGTCATCATTAGTACTATGTTTTTTATCGGTAGCAGACTTTGGCGATCAACTTTAATCCAAATACAGTGTTTTGAACTTCTTCGCGGAGCGAAGATGATTTTTAGAAGAAAGGGTTGCACTTGTTTCATCTAAAATTTTTAAGTGTCTCTGACGACTGATATCTGTGGCGTGCTTGGTGAGGGGAACAAAGTTTGAAAGTGATTGTGAAAAAATGACCTCATACAGTGCTTCATACGATGAACCGGGCGAATGTTTGCTGTCAAACTTTGGTGTTTTTTCATTGCTTTTGTTCGCGTGCAGCTGCAAATTTGGGACACGGCCGGGCAAGAGCGTTTCCGCTCGATCACGCAGTCCTACTACCGCAGTGCCCATGCGATCGTTTTGGTTTACGACGTCGCCTGTCAACCGTCGTTCGACTGTCTACCGGAGTGGTTGGCCGAAATCGAGCAGTACGCAAATCGCAAGGTCTTCAAAATACTTGTCGGTTGGTGGTTTTCTTGGATCGTTTTTGTTTTGTTTTCGGAGACACTACCTGTTTTCGGTTCGCCATGTGCTCTGCAAACAACAACCACAAGCGCAACACATTCGCGGGCGCAGGCAACAAAATCGACAAGGATGACGAGCGCGAGGTGCCGACGCGCATCGGCGACTCGTTCGCGGACGCAAACGGCTTCGACTGTTTCCTCGAGACGAGCGCACTGAACGCCACCAACGTCGACACGCTGTTCAGCGATGTGGCCGCGAAGTTGACGCACGACTTGAAATCGAACGAGTCCAGGTGAATCGGTGGAATGGCTGTGTCGAGACGAGTGCAATGATTGTGCGCAAGAGTTTGGGAAGCCGAAATGTTGAACCTGCTGTTCAATTGTTCGAGTGCTGCGCGCCGAGAGCTCGCACGGCAGTGACAGGGCTGCTGTTCGACGCTCTGCCACAAATGGTGCGCGTTTGGGCGCATGCCAACGACGCAGCACCTGCTTTGTTGCTTGTTGTTGCGATTTTTAGACGATGTTTTTAGCCAGGGCTAACCCAGAGAAGCGTACAGAACGCCATTGAGTAGTGGCGCCCATCGAGTTTTCTCTGTCATTAAATGCATACACACCCCTCGGCGGGGCTCGATCCCCCGAGCGCACAGACTGCAGTCTAACGCACTACCACCAGGCCACGAGGGTGACAAATGCCTGCCGCGATACCAAGGCGCAGCAGCTTGCTTCCGGAGACACGCACACCACACGCGCACATCGTTTTCTATGCTTGCAGGTACGACTCGCAACGACTGAACACGAGCGCGCAGAACGGCCAGTCATCCGGCACGGTGTCCCTTTGGCAGCGTGTCTCGAATTCGACCGGTGGCTGCTGCGCCGGCAGTAAACAACAATGATAATAATATTATTGTCTTTCGTTCAGTTCTCTGCTACTCAATGTAATCGCAGGCGTCGAAAGGAGATCAGATTTTTGGCGTGATGCGGCAACTGAGAATCGCGCCAGTGAGTCAACCGTGTCTCGCGGGGACACACGGGTCATTTCATTGATTTTGAATTGCCGCGTCAACCATGATGTGCTCACACATCTCGATGCGCGCATTGAATCGCAGAAGAACGAAAATCAAAGAGAATAATGATAAATAAATAAACTATAATGCAATAAAATGCAGCTGGTTTTGGAGGAGTATGGTAACTTTAGTGTTGGGTCCCGACACGATCTTCCTGCTTCGGCTCTACCTTTGTGCCTGTCGGAGCAAAATTATCGGAGATCAGAGCAGAGTCACTCAACAACTGGGAAAGATAGTTGTTGGTGATGATCCTTGGGGATCAGGCAAGTCTGCCAGAAGATCGTGTCGAGACCAAACCGCATACGGTAAATACCGCACTTTGTGTGGCCATAGTTTCAGCGCTCGTGTGCGATAATAGAGTTGAAATCTATCAGACTGTGGTGATGACATCAGCCACGACAGGCCATGTGGCGTGCGGTGTTTGGTGTGTGTTGTGCTTGCGCCGCTTGTGTATTGTCGAGTTTTCCGATCGGTCTTGATAAACCGACTTTACTTTTTCAGCTTTTTGTTGCAAATAATATTGCGCAGTCCGAGTGTCAGCTTTCATATTTCCTCGCCTCTTTGTTGTTGCTGTTTTTTTGTTTTTTTCTTTAAAAACATCTTTGTTATTTGATCAGTAATCCCAATTTTATAATTTTCATTCTTATTCACATTTTTGACGTCTATTTTGCCGAGACAAATGATCATGTACTGGTGTGTCTTATTTTTCAAACTCCCTTTTTTTACTAATAATCTTGCTTCTCTCACTTTGTGACTTTGAATGCTGCTGCAGCTTCAGACGTTTTTTTAGCTAGCTGGTTGGTTGTTATAATAAAGTCCCAGTCTGACAGTCACAAACAAACACACAGGCACACACACTGAGACAGTGTGTCAGCATATACTTGCTGTGTTTGTACGTGTCTGTGCAACGTTAAGAGTTCAGACAAGGACGTTAGCATCAATCAGCCAATGATTCTTCGTTAATCGCAACAAAGCAAAACTGAGCCTAAGTATTCTGCTGTTCTGATGAACTGTATTTTGAAAAACATGAAATGCATTGCGAGAATTATTGCGTTCGTTCCTGTTGTGATTTTTTGGTGAATGTTTTTTTTTGTGCTGCAACTTTCGACAAAGTATGAAGTATTTCTAAACTGACCAAATTAAATTATGATGAATCGTATTTATGGGATTATTTATTTATTAACTTCTCCAATGGTTGTTGTTGTTCTGTGCAGCTGTGTTGTTGGTTACTTAGTTTTGAGTTTTTGAGAACTGATTTGAGTTCTACACGAAATGAACTGTTTGATTTGCACGAAGTTTTCACATAACCGTGTACTTTGTTGTACTTTCCTCAAGTCTCCTCATTTCAGTTCCGTTATTGTAAATAATTCTTTCTCTTCTTTTGCTGAGAGGTGTTCCTGTGATAAAGCAGTTTTTTTTTGGACTTTTGAATGTTGTAAACATTTTTTTTCTGCAGTTGTGATTTGCATTTGAATCAGACAATCGTTTTATTCGCCTTCAAATCTCCTCAAGTGTTCATTATTGAATTGTACACAGGCTCACAACTGAGTAAAACATATGAAATTCAAATTCAGAGTGTTATTTCTGTTTTTTTGTCGGGCCTACATTGGATATGAGATTATCCAAAGCATGCGTGCTTTTTCACGAGCATGCTAAATGTTGAAATCTGTGTGCAAGCGAATTGACTCAACTGGCTCCCACCCAGCAAGATGCAGCCAATCAGCGCAGTGTGCTGCGTTTTGGATTCCGGCAAAACGGCGTTCGTCAGTTTTACGGTTTTTTACCTTTCAACGTTTTCAAAGCCATGCTGACGACAAAACTTCGGAGCTCGGTTTGCTGTTGTGAGCAACGTGCAGCAGCTGCCTTGCGAGCTCGCCTGTTCTCGCAGCAACCGCCATACGCCGCCGCGAGATTCGGCGATTTCACGCAGGAGACGCCGACACTGGTGAATCCGTATCGTGCTGACATAGCACTGCAAACATGGCTGCATCGAACGTTCATGAGTGATGTGCGTTTGAAAAAAATGCAATTTGGTTGTGTACAAAGCGGCATCAGTGGTGTTGGTGTCGTGGGTGTTCGATTGGACACTTGCAGTGTAACTCTATAACATAGTCAACTAGCTAATTGTTGGTGATCACGTGATGCATGCATTGTGTGCAAGCCACGCTCCGCCACCATGGCAGTCCATTCACAGAATGAATGCATCAACCAATCAGCCAGTTATGATTGATGTATCAGCTAGCATTGAGTCTCGGAACCAGAATAAGCGATCATACCGTACTTGTCATTGTTGCTTTTGTAAAACTGCCCGTGTCCAGCTGCCCGGTTTGGACGCAGTCGGCTCGATCACCAGCGAGTTGGATCGATTTGCGACTCGGGTGGTCCGAGAAATCGATGGACTCGGCCGCCAATGTGAACTGCAACAGCCGTGGTTAGCAGGAAACTGTTTTACTGAAACTGAAACTGACCACCTGAACTATTTTCATCTGTTTTTTTTTTGTTCTGCGACGTTCGCATTTTTGCAGCCGTGGTAAAGAGAGGAGATTAGGTTTATGTTTGATGCGGCAAATCAAAAACGCCCAAGTGACCGTGTAACTTACAAATCGAAAACGTCAGTATGATTGGGGCCTTAAAGAGCCATCCGCTCACGTGTACCCGTTGGCTGACGTCAAATTTTGTGCGACTCGATCGTTTTGCGCAGCCACGTCGGCAATCAGCAAGCAGTAAATCGAGAAAACGAATTGAATTCGACGGCAGGTTGGAGCAGTTGGACGCGTGCGGCAACCGGGTCGACCGTTTGCACACGTGCGACGCCTGGAGGCAGCAGAAGCGCATCGCAGCCGAGGAGGCGCTCGTTCACCTCGGGTACCAGCGCGACGCCTTTGGACCGTCGGCGTAAGTTTGCGGACAGTTTTGGTTACAGGCAGGCACGTCCAACTGACGTCCTAGTCTGAATACGGTGCACACAGTTATGAATGCAGTGATGTTGCAGTAGTCTCGCAAAATCCGCTGATGGACGTGCGGTGCTGTTAGAACGCATGTGTGCCGGTGTGTTTGTGTGTGCGCGTGTCTCCTTTCCGTTCACAACCGAGTGCACTGTCTTCAGACTGGGACTTCCCTCGATTTATTCAACTAAACATGCCGATTTTCCAGGCGAGTCTACCAGTTTGCGAAGCTGTATTTGTACGCAGCCGCCTCCGGCCTCTACTCGTGCCCACTGGCAATGACTGACGGGGCAGCGAAGGTCATACAGGTTAGAGGCAGTTGAGTGAGAGTTGTTGAATGTTCAGTTGATGATGATTTGCAACTAATTGTTAGAATGTTGAGCGGTAGTTTTTGTTCAATGCTCACGGAACATTCGGGTTTTTGGATTTTGAACTGCGGGCCAGGCCAAGTCACAGACGGAAACGTTGTTCAAATTTGGAACTTATTCAAGTTGTGCGTTTCGATTTTCACTTGATCTTAGATTAATGTTTCGGTTAGAAGCTTGTGCAGCCAACCACTAAAAATGCGCCAACGCATATGATCAGAAAAGGAATTTTCAGCGGACATAATAGTCTCCGTAAAGAAAGGTACCATGAGGTACATCGGTTGTTAAATTTTTAAAGGCACTAAAATTGGAGCACTTGACGTTGGATGCTTTCGATCGACTTACCTCTACGGACCCAAAGAAGTTCTGGACCAGCGGCCAGTGGATGACGGAACGAGGCGGGGGGTCCGATGTTGCTGGTACAACAGATGGTTTTTTTGTCGTTTAGTCGTACATTCATGAAGTGGTACGGCGTGACGCGCAGCTGTGTTAAAGTACGCTACGCGTTACTTACTGCTTTTGATGCCCTTGTGGTGTTATTGGCTTGGAGGTCAGTTGGTTAAAAAAAAACAGCTGGTTTGTAGCTCCCATCCCTTCCCGCACCAGTTCAAGGAACCCGAGCTTAAGGCCAATTCACGTGCACTAAGTATCTAAAGTAGAGTTCAGCCAAAATGAGGTGTCATCTTCCGTTGGGGATTCCAGTGAACCGTCTGCTTTTTTTAGTTGAACGGAAGGCACCATCCACTGGGCCACGGGGGTGCTGGCAGGAATGTGCCGTGAACACAATTGACTATGATCTCTTTTTGAAACCTGTCACTTTTGTCGCAGCATACTTAACCCGCGCGAAAAAAGAAAGAACGAGATCGGGAGTTGCAAGAAAACTTATATTAGAATCTGCTTTTGCAGCTGGCACCGACACGAGAGCGTGCAAGCAAGCCGATGGTTGCTATCGCCTGTTTGGTCACAAGTGGTTTTCCAGTGCCTCCGATGTGGACATGGCGTTGACTCTCGCAAGTGTACAATACGAAAATTGTGTGCTGACACCGGTTGGTTTTTTGTTTTTTTTTTCAATTTATAGTTGGTGATTATGCATAAAAAAAAAACAAAATTAGTATTTCGCATAATTGATCCCATTGAGACTGAGCTCATTCATTTGTCGCTCTGGTAGTTTGCAGCCAATCAGCGTGTAGAATAAAGCTACATAGCTCAGTGGGAGTTGGCACTGGTTGCTGCAAATCGATGTTGTTGCAGGATTTTCACTGGAGATGCAGGTCTAAAAGCAAATTCATACACGCAAAATTTATCCGGACGTCACGTCACGTCACGTATCATTCATGGAGCAAAAAACAGCAATCCAGCACGTCACGCTATTTTTAGAACGCGTGCTCGTTCATAACTAGATACAAGCATGACGTGCCGTGGTGACTGCCGATATAGGTCGTGCTTGAATTGGCCCGAGAGCGTTCGAGACTTCACCCAGTGCAGTACTTTGTTGCCAGTTAGTACATGTGAAAGGTGCAAGAAACTGTAATACACGACGGAAAACAGTAATACACAAAAATCGCTGCCGACCAAGAAGTTCCACCACTTACGGCAACCCTCGTCTTTCTCGCGGCAACTGCACCACGGTCTACCACACCATCCACACACGGTGTGTAGTCCAAAGTGATAATTCAAACGTATTCAACTTGCGAAAGTCCTTGTTTCATAACTTTCCCACGAGTAAAAACTGTTTTGTTATCGGTAGCACATCTGGTCTTGCGTTGTTCTTCGTCACGTTACATAAGCCGGGCACAACCGAAATGAACAACATTCAACTGGTTCGACTGAAGAACAAACTCGGCACCCGACAATTGCCCACCGCTGAGCTGCTGCTGGATGGAGCGGTGGCAACCAAGGTGGCAAGGAGGGGGGGGATTGCTTCGCGGTACACCACACACATTCGCACGCAACAAAGGCGGAGCCAAGCTGATTGTGGCATAGCTGGTTTGGTTGCCGAACGGTACCTGGACGATCACGGTGATTCGATGATAGTCCGCCGAACATACAGTGCATCTGGCAAATAGATACAACTAGCTGATTGGTTGGTTGCACACACGTGCAGTTGAATCATGCATTCTCTGCAGGCATTGCTGGGAGACGGTGTTTGCTAGTTGTATCTATTAGCGAGATGGACGTGTAGTGAATGCATGTGTATGCATTCATCCAGCACAGCAATGTGGCGCCGGTCACAACAGCGTGGCATACACACCACATATTGCAGGAGCGTGCGTGTCCACGTGTGCGTGCGTGCCAGTGTGTTTGTTTGTGTGCAACACACACAGTGGCATTGCAGAGTGCACTGCGTTCCAGCCAACCAACGTGCCATGTTTTGCAGCTGTCAGCGTGCGCTCGTGGTGTGGCCAGTATCGCTCCCATGCTCAACATCACACGCCTGCACAATGCGATCGCTGCTGCCAGCTGCATGCGCCGGTTGGCGACAGATGCCACTTTGCAGTTTGCGTATAGTTTGTTCGTTTAAACGTGTCCCGTTTTCTCACAGAATACAGAGATTGCGAGACTGTGAGCTGCAGTTAGACGAACGAAGTGTATCGGGTTTGATCTGGTTGAAATCAAGCACACCCCATTTGTGGCTGAAATATGTTTTCCTGCTACTCCTAGCCC
>JASANC010003193.1:0-30446 GCA_030248135.1 Theristus sp. LFF4_11
AAAAAAAGGAGACAGAAGAATAAGTAACCAACTTTTCAGAATAGGTAATTCGCGTCTAGAACGTACGTAAAGAAGTCTGGCGAAAATTTTTCTTCGGCACAGTTTGCAACTTTGGCAGGTCTCTACGTGTGCACAGTATCAAGTTTGCAGCACGTATATTAGTTGCTGCAGGACAGCGACTAAATTTTGAAAACGCGCGCAGGTCCATATTCAGCCATATAATGCGTGATGCGCTGTCCGCTCGCTTCGCTCGCTCGCGCATCCGCATGATATATTTAGACTCAATGCGCGCATGGATATGCAAGCAGTTTCATGCATGACGCGGGAATTCAAAATTGGTCTTGTGATCCGAGTCCCCTATATAGACTATTGTCGTCTACACTCGTCGTCATGACACAACGTGTGCAAATGCTTTGAGTCGCAGAACACAAAAAAATGATAATAACCGTATATTTCAAATGAAGTTTTGACGCAAGCATGGTAAAACCGACAAGAGCTTCAAGTCGCAACGTGCCACGTAAAAAATTTACTCGCAAAATTTGCCACCTAAAAATTAAAAACAATGATCTACAAACAAAATTGATTTTCCCAAAATCGAACAAAATCTACAAAGGGGTTTCCTTGCAGGACCCAAAAATGAAGATGAGTATAATGCAATTCTTTTAATTTATCAGTTTAATTTAATTTGCATAAATTGTCAAGGTTTCTGTTAGCGTACAAGCAATTCAGATGCGAGAAGAAACGTTCATACGCGGCGGGCCCGAAAATATTATGTATTAAAATTGTGTCTGTATTAAGTTTTGGACACTTTAGATTTGTTGCAACGGTCAGATTTTGGGCACCATAACCATGATGCTTGTATATTTTCGCACGTCACCAGCCTGCTGCGTGTTCTTAGCCGCGATTGCAATAAAAATCAATAATAACAAGATTGAGAAATCGACACCAATAAACGCACGGCGGAGTCTCATTCGCCCTGTCTGGCGTCCGTATTTTCTCCACGGAACACCAGCGCGTCTGTTTTTCAAACAGCTTGTCTCGCAATTCCCTCTCTATTTTGCGTTCTCGTTGCTGGATAGCGTCATTCATCATTATTATTATTATTATGTTTTTGTCGAGAGCGTCAGCGACGTGAACAAGCTTTTGTAGCACAGGGACTTGCAGCAGTTTTAGAAAGCGACAAAGCACAAAAACAAGGAACTATGTGCACATGCGACGGTATGAAGCACATTGTAAAGCCTTGTTCCGTTGGTCTGCGTGTATCACTGAAAGCATCTGCAATATACTGAACACTGAGCTCTCAGTGGACTCAGCAGGCAAAACCCCAGCGCGCGTGTCGCGTTCGTGTTCTGCGGCCGCCATGAGCGTTTTCATTACGCTTCGTTAATCTGCACCGGTCGAATATATAAAGATGGGCGAGGGGAATGAACGAGAGCGAGAGAGAAAGAATGCATAAAGTGAACGCATCGCCATGCACGCTGTTTGTGTATGAACTTGCTGCCGCGTTGGCCCTTTTGCGTCACCAAGTGCCTGCAGCATACGCAACCAATATGCAATGCAGTTGACTTTGAACACACACGCTCGGCCTGTCTGTATCACCACATGCACCCTTGAGTTTTTATCGGTTGCCCAGTTTCAAATGCTGCTCCAGTAATAAGTTTGTCGCGACGTTTTTCAATTCTGTGGAAGCCGAACGGGCACCGAGGCTGCCGTCTGGCGCAGACGAGCAAATTATTTGTTGCTGATTTTATTACGTACACGTAGTTAGCAAACTGTATGTGCACTTCGTACTGCTTTAAGTGTATTCATGTTTCATTGCGAGTGCTGTAATGCTCTATTCCAGGTTATGCTGAGTCAATTGGCTGTGTTTTTCATGTTTCTTCTTTATTTCACAATTGTGCTGTTCTACTGCTCTTTGGTTCCTTCATTTGTTAGTAGGCTTAATTTAAGCTTCAATCGAGCTTCAAAGTGTTCGCCCGTTATAGTAGCTCAGCAGAACTGTAGCAATACTGTATATAAACGCTCAAAAATAATTGAACCATAATCCTTCACAGTGTTCTAAAATGTTCAACTGAAGTTGACTCACCAAAACTTTGGCACCCACCATAAATTCTAAAATTGTGTGCCATACAACGCGGCGTACAAAACTGCTTGTCAACAAGAGAATTTATTGACCTTTCTGAACTTCAAAGACGCAAATACATCTAGCGCAAGTGCAGCAAGGACAGTCTTTAGTACTGACTTTTTTGTCCGACGGAGCACTGTTGAATGATTGTAGAAAAGTGAAGTGTTCTGTCTTGGTGTGTGTGAATGGCTCACTGGACTGCCAACCGATCCGAGCTGCTGTGTGTGATGACCGGTGGACGACGTTGGGTTTTTTACTTTTTACTTTACTTTTACCAAATTAAAACGACACCGACTTTTATTAAAACGACTTCACTTTTATTAAAAACGACGACGATAGACGATGGAAATAAAGAGGGACAAAATGGCACGAACGGCACATGCTGAACTCATAAAACACACCACTTTTATAATGTACAAGAACGAATCAAGGAAAAATAGCTGAACAAAGATTTAAGAAAACTGTTGAGCATCTAGGAAAAAAGTAGATGAGCATTGGAAGTCAAGCGCTCTGTCACAAGCAGTTCACCGTAAACCCGGCTTTGTGTGAGAGTGCAGACACGAAGGCTAAAGTAGGACATTACAGTACCCTACTCCCCCATACGGAGCGCCCTCGCGACGTCACTCTCCCTACGCAGCCGAGTGTCTGGTGCACTGTCTGACCTGGGCACCTGCTTCCACTCATTTCAAAACTCCTAAATGCTCCAACTCAAACGAATAAACTGAAATTGAATCACTTGGAACTCGAACTCAGAAAACAAAGACCAACAACTATCAAGTTCGAAAACCAAAAAAAAACTGAACTGCCAAACTGAAAAACCTAAAAGCTATCCTGACAAACAAAAACAAAACAAAACTAAACTGTCACGATGTGATCACGCACGGCAGTCGAATTGCGGCGAAAAAACCCCAAAGAAAAACCGGCAAACTAAAATAGAAGAAAAAACATTAAAACAGTTCACCCTCTCCCCACACTGAAAACGGGGGTAAAACAAAACAGATAAAACTATTACAAAACTGTTACAAATCAGCAGAAGAGTATGGCGCAACCTGCACTCTACGTCGCAGTAACTGAGACCTTAAATCAAAGAACCGTGGCTAACAATAAAACTTCTACTGCGCTTCACTGCGCCACAACCAAACTTCTCCTCGCAGCCTTCTTCAGCAACACCACCACAGCCAATCACGTTTTTGATCACGGAGGCCGTCCTCCGTTCGGTTTGAGTCTCGGAGACCGAAAAAACTCCGAATCGGTTTGAGTCACGGAGACCGAAAAAAACTCCGACCAACCAATTTCCGCTGCGGCGTTTTGGCTTTCTCGAAAGCTGCCCTTGGCGAAACCCGGCCGTGCCATAGATCGACGCCGTCTCAGCTCGCATGCCGCCACAACTCCAGCCCCGCGTCTCCGTTCCATGCGACGTTCTGCCAGCCACTGGTGCGCCCGCCACTCCGCTGATCTGCCTCGGCGATACTCGACGACACGCGAAGACGCGCAGCACGCCACCGCCTCTCGTCGACGCTGACCCTCCATGGCCTTTCTGCACTGACCCTCCATGGTCTCGGTGCACGCGACGTCGCCACCCAGCATTGTCTCGGCGGGACCTCCACTGAAGTGTTCTGTCTTGGTGTGTGTGAATGGCTCACTGGACTGCCAACCGATCCGAGCTGCTGTGTGTGATGACCGGTGGACGACGTTGGGTTTTTTACTTTTTACTTTACTTTTACCAAATTAAAACGACACCGACTTTTATTAAAACGACTTCACTTTTATTAAAAACGACGACGATAGACGATGGAAATAAAGAGGGACAAAATGGCACGAACGGCACATGCTGAACTCATAAAACACACCACTTTTATAATGTACAAGAACGAATCAAGGAAAAATAGCTGAACAAAGATTTAAGAAAACTGTTGAGCATCTAGGAAAAAGTAGATGAGCATTGGAAGTCAAGCGCTCTGTCACAAGCAGTTCACCGTAAACCCGGCTTTGTGTGAGAGTGCAGACACGAAGGCTAAAGTAGGACATTACAAAAGCATGTATTTTGTGATCAAACCAAAATGCCGGTTGCGACACGTTCAAGACTAGGAAAATACGGTGTGGTTGATTAAACGGTATGGCAGCATTTTTCAAGGTGAAAGAAACGCGCGAAATTTGAATGAAAGTAAAAAGATAGTAAGAAACCCAATTGTGTGTCAAATTTGACGTGTTTTTCTAAAAATTAATTTGCTTATTCGTACTACCGTATTACCTCCAATAAACCTCCATGGGGGATTGACACGTCAGCGACTTTTAGGGGTGGGGTTTATTGGGGGGGATTGTTGGTGAGGGGAGGGTTTATTTGCAAAAGATTGACACCGAGGATTGCATTTCGCCGAGACAATGATTCGCATTCCATTTGTTATCACCAAATAACATCAACAGTTTGTTTGTTGCAACAACAACACCAACAATAGCACAGAAACACAGTTTGTTTGTTTTCGGTCGCGCGTTTTGCTTTTGCACCGTGACTCTGAAATTTTTGATTCAAAAATCACTTTCTGTCATTAACAGTGGTCGCGATCATCATCTCACTCGTCCATTTTCAGCATTTGCGTGCCAAGGGTATTCCACAGAAATAGACAGAATACGCTGGGCACGTATTTCAAACAGGTTTCTAACAATCCCCCATGGGGGATTATTTGTGGGGGGATTATTCGGAAACTTGTCGTGGGGGTGGGGGTTTATTGGTGGGGGGGGGGATTAATGGTGGGGGGGGTTTAATGGGGGTAATACGGTGTTCTGTTCATTCTTTATCCGCTGAACATTCGAACGGCAAGGCAACTCCTCCGCTCCTAGTCTGCGACTCAATTCGCCTTGATTGAGAAAACAAGGGCTTCCTTATTTTTTCGGCAATACTGCACTCAACTTCACTCGTGGCTGATCCACACTTGCTGTTCTATCAATGTCTGTATATCAAGTTCAAAAATCATTCGCGTGAACCTGTAGCCGTGCTCTGAACAATATCACTGAACAAAAGCGTTCCCGGTTTCCGGGTTGAACACTATTTTTATGGCTGGTGTGGATACAGTATCTGGTGGAATAATAGATGATGCACGTTCATGAATAAAAAATTTGACATCGTGAAATTTTAAAACAGCTGGATTGGATTACCATCTGATGTTATTCTATTTTAAAGCTCCCTTGAAGCTCCCTATTGTTATCCCACAACGACTACAACGACCATTTCTGCGGTGTTTCCACGGAAAAATGAGTGAAATGTTTGGTTATGATACTTTAGCAGAATCTAAGATACATGCAACTTTTGCGATCTTTCAATCACATGTCGCAATTGCAAATGTTTTGTGTCCACATCAGATAGGCTCTGTTTTTCCGTGAAGCAACACATGTACCCTAAATGTAATTTTATGGCTACACAGAGAATGACTGTGATAATAGATTTTTTGACTTCTGTATCATTATTGCTTTTCAAAACATGTGTTGAACGTACGATCATGAAACTATGTGACGCCAGTGACACTCGCATGTAAGCCAATATGGTTTCATTATTTATCATTTGATTAGCCAATCGATTATGACGCTCTTCAGTGCGACGCGAGACCTACTAATATGGTTTATATACTGTATATACACTACATTTGAAATGGTCGGGGTTGGAATTTGTCAGTTCGCAGTTAGCTGACCGCAACTCTTTATATCGCAGTTAGAGGGTTGCATCTGAATACGCACCTTTTCAAGGTGCATGGTCAGCTACTGTACGTATTATTTGCGATGGTGCCAGTGGCTGGTTATTACATGGCAGCGCGTCATTGATCAGGCATTATTTATTTACTATAGGTCTTATTTAGTTTCAGAAACTTAGGTAGAATAATGCAACCTAAGCATAAAACATTATGCGGTCTCAGTTTCACTGTCATATTTGTTCTTGAAATAATCGCTTCAGCGTGAATCCAGGCGTGACACCATCTGAGTATGTGTTTTATATTTTCACTAAAACTTCAGCATGTGCTTGCTACATTATCGGTGTGAATTGAACCCACAGTATTTAATTCACCAAACGCAGCGGTCCAAAGTTGAACTGTTTCTCATTGAATAATTAGCACACGAATAAATTCATGAAACATTTTGTTTGTGCTTGCACCTGTGCACAATTTTAAATTACGGTGCAGTTTTTTTTCTGCGAACGAGTGTGATAATATCTATAATAAATTGTCCTGGTGTATCTATCGCGTGTTATTCCACCATTGTTTTTCAGACTTCATTGTGTTGTAAGATCACATCTGCGCGAACACATGGCATACATTCTTTCAGAACCCTGGTCTGACTGAATAATGTCAAAATGTCAAATACTGAAGAATTGCACGCATCGCCTCGTTCCACCTATCATGATTCACGCATGGTTTTATACGTTGCATGTACATGATACATGATTCAAGACGGACTTAGTTTTGTCTGCACTATCTAGTGACGTGTAGTCAGTCTAGCACCAGCTCATGTGGCTTTTGGATGCTTTTTTGCTGAATCTTCTTTACATTGTATGAAGGAGTGTGCTTGCAAGCTTCGTGTGAAGGTGCGTTTAACAAGTTTCATCTCAGCTCGTCATGATCATGAGTACCAAAAAATTGTTTGGCTGGAGCGTCATTCACTACAAACAAAATACATTTGTAATTCTTAAAAAATTCACGCAGGGGTGCGACACATGTAGTCTAGTGGCTACCTTTCTCTCACCACATCTATGTAGTACAGCTGTTTTTTATTGTAAAAAAGTCAGTTGTACTGCAAAACCTAATGTATTGTTTGCGATTTACGATTCATGCATTGACTGTTTGCGGCCGTTAAAGTTTATTGGTGTGCTGCTGCTGTACTCGT
This sequence comes from Theristus sp. LFF4_11, assembly GCA_030248135.1. NCBI lineage: Eukaryota > Metazoa > Nematoda > Chromadorea > Monhysterida > Xyalidae > Theristus > Theristus sp. LFF4_11. The sequence continues at coordinate 6,995 of JASANC010003193.1, forward strand.
TCAACACTGTGCCACACAGTCAATGTGCTGGTTGATCAGTCAAGCATAAATTCATAGTAGGCTTTTATAAAGCATCCACCGTAATGTTTTTCAAGATTCTCGTCGTTCTATTTCAAAGTCTGTCGTTGAAAAAAATTAAAAGCGGACCTGCCTTGTTGATGAATCTTCCATTTCTTTTGTTTGTAGCATGTGTGTTGATTTTATTACTGTTTTTCCACAAGTTACAAGAGCAGTGCAAAGTCGCACCATTGATACGCATTGCAGTTTCGCCAGTGGCCAGCACGCAGGGTGCCCCCCGTCTGAACAGCGACTACCGTCGTGCGCTCGCTCGTCGCCAAGCAAATCACCGCCTCGTACTCAGTCCGGCCAGCCCATCGGCATTCACGCGCGAAACAACCGTAAAATTTCGTGAACCGAACGTTGTCGATTTAATAGTAAGTGGTGTTTCACATCTATTTGTGTCAAGTTAGTTTCAACTAGTTTTTCAGTATGTAAATCAAATGAACATGTGAAAATATGCCAAGTGTCCAGCAAGCAGAAACTTGTTGACATTGCAAGCTCACAACAATGCCTGCTTTACTGTTTCAACGCCGACACTGCGTGTCTTTATAATTGCTATGGCGTACATGTACATGTAGTTTATTGCATTTGAGCGTTCAAGGTGGCCACCAGACACTGGCGCACCAGTTGTCCTTCCTAATTATCAATGGCGCGTTTCTTTTGGCGTTGTAAATTTTTTGTATCGAAGTAATCTGTAATGGGGCAAATATAAATTCAATATTCCTTGATTGGCACCACCACTAGTCACCTAGTCGGTCACTACTGCATGTTCTTTGAAGAGGAAACTTTGTAGATTGAGCTAACGTCGTGTTGCTGCACGAACGAACTCCGGAGCGAAGTGCATTGGCTTATATTGTTTGTGAACGCCATGCGCTCCCCATTTGCGTGTCGCAAGTCACGTTGTGCCAAAGGAGTAGGCAGAGATGAGCTGAGACGACAGCTTTAAAGTACACTGATAAAAAGCATAGCGCGCAGCGGCTACTGTGAAAGCAAAGACGCTGGAACACATGTGCATACTTCTTCACTGCGGTTCTGAACTTGAACCAGACCACTCGCATACCAATCAGAAGAAGCAAAAGGCTGTTCTGGCCCCGCACCGTACTGCAGGACAGTCAGTCAAAACGTAATAGATGGCATTCTTCTGTTTGTGACTGCTTGTCGTTGTCTTGGTTTTTTTAGTATGGAAATGTTTGCCTTTCAGAGACACAAGCGACTTTGAAAGGTCGCAACTTTGCAACTGGTGCACATAATAGACTACGTGCCCGAGCATTAATTTTGGATAAAACAAAAATGTCGCAGAGCAACCGAAAAACCGTTTGGTTTTTTATTCTTAACCATGCGCCAGTAATGACGAATGAAAAATAAAATTAGTCATTAACACAGCTTTTTTCTGCGAAACTTCTGAGTTTACAATGGATTATTTACCTGACGATTTTTTTATCTTGTGGAAACAGCCTAATCAGATCTTAGTGGAGACTGTGGACAACCGAGCATGAACTGTGAATAATGTTTGGTTTGGCTAGAAAGTGTTTAAGAAAACAACATTGCTCGAGTTGATGTGACGTTGAAAGCACATTGCAGGTCAGTCCGTCGACATCAGGCACGCCAAGCGAGGCAGCTGCGCTGACGTCCGCTTCAGCATCGCTGTCATCAGTGCAAGAACATCCAGGCAACAGAGATATCAAAGACGCTCGAAATGCTGATTGTTTGAATAATAACAAAAATAGTAACAACAACATTTTTATTAACACTAACAATCACAACACCAACAACAATCCGGACCGGGACGAAGAAGACGACAGCTTGGACACTGTGCCGGATGTTGACGATTGGGCTGACGACAACGATGCTGTACTGCTGACGTACGAACGACTTCCAAACGCGTGTAACGTCCACGACCACCACAACAACGATAATAAAAATAAAAACAATACCTTTAATATTGATAAGTTTGATACTGATAACAGGTATTCGAAGAAAACAATTGAGTCCGATTGTTTTGGCATTAACAATAACAACATTAATCACGGCAATCACTTCAAAGAAATTTGTATAAATCTCGATATAAACAGTCGATTCGGCAACTACATTTCTACCTATCAATCACGAGAAGCGCAACAGCAACACCCGAACTACTATTATTGCGGTGCTGAAGCAGAATTGAACGACGACAGAAGTGATCACTTATCCGAATATCTTGTGCTTGAAACAGACGATTCCAATCAAAGACGGTTAATAATGAGCAATTCAACGGATGGAATCGTATTACAGTCGGAAGATGCAGTCGATCCCGGCGAGAATGTAGCAAAAAAAGACACGCGTGCCGATGACACCGTGAGCGAACAGGCTAACGGTGAAATCAGTCAAGGTTAGACTAGACATTTGCAGTTGTGAACCCTATTGTTCAATGTACAGTCGAACTCTAAATTATAGGCAATCAGCTGATTGGTGGTAATCACGTGATGCATGCTTTCTGTGCAAGACAAAGTCCGGCCCCTCAGCAATGCCTGCACAGAAAGCATGCATCAGTAATCACGAACTAATCAGCTGATTGCCAATAATTTAGAGTTTAACTGTATTTAATAGAAATTAGCCTTCCATAGAACACGAAATCGATGTCGAAACAATTTTTGATCGGACATTTGTTACTGTTTTTATGTTCTGTGGTGGCACCATCATGTCTGTCTGAGTTTGCATATATTTCAGTTACTTATTGTTTTAACGTTGAGACAGTTTATTAGAGTCCAGTGATTTAATTTTTAGTGAATGATCTATGTTACACGTTGCTTTAAAATCTTCATTAGTGCACTTTTACGACAGACGATGCTGATGAGAATGCGCAAGATGAAGCGGAGGAACAATCATCAGAAAAAATTGACGACTCAGAAATCGCTGATGACTTAGAAAGTGCTAGCAAAAACGATGCGAACCATGATCACAACAATGAAACCGAACAAACAGTAGAACAGTCAACTGAGGACGGTCAAACGGCTGAGAACGCTTTAGCTGAGAAAGATGCAGTCGACGGCGAAGCGAACTCGGCTGACGTTGAGAACGAATCAGCAGCAGAACAGAACGACACCGGGTCTGTTGATCACGGGGACGTGGATGACGCGGACGCTCAGCTGGCACAGACACAAGATGACGTTGCTGCGCCTGCTGAAGTTGATGACAAATCGACCGAGGCAGACGCTGGAACAGAGCCAGAAGCAGAAACGGTTGCAGGAGAGACAGAGCAACAGACAGAGGATGCCAACGGTGGCATTGAAAACAACACCGAGGCAACGGAAGATGATGTTGGTTCAACTGAAGCAACTGACGACGCTCCAGTGGAAGAAACTGAAGACAATGCGCCAGAAGGCGAAGGCGTTGACGAACCGGCAGCGTCCGACGCAGCGACTGATGGTAGCGAAACGCAAGTACAAGCAGAACATGATGTCGATCTAGAAGAAAGTGTCCAGGGCGACGAACATGATGAGTCTAATGCTGGGGAGGACGAAGTGGTAGCTGAAGCACCCTCTGAAAGTGTTGAAGACGGTGAAAGTGAAGACGGTCAAGAAGCTGAGCCAGATGACAGTGCAGCAGCTGACATAGACGATAAGGAACAGGCAGACGACGAAGGAGACGAACAAGATGAAGGGGAGAGTGCCGAGGCGGAAGCGAATGCGAGTGAGGATGATGCGGTCAATGAAGAAACTGAAGAGTCAACAACTGAAGAACTGACACAAGACACCGGAGGAAGCACAACTAAAGAAGATGCAGAGGAGCAAAACGCAAACGATGCCACGGTTGTCGCTGATGACGAAGATGATGACAAATCACATGAGGGCGAGGACAAAACAGCAGAAAGCGCAGAACCAGCTGAGCCCGGTACTGTCTTCACAGAACATCGAGCACTGTGAACATTAATTTTACTAACGTAGTTTCAGCATGATTATAGCAATATAGGCTTGTGATTGTGCCATTTTATTTGCACTTGTAATCTTTAAAGTAAAACGTGCTATTTAGTGCTTAGCACGCACCATTAAGCCTATAGCATTCAAGTGTGTTTATACTGTATATTTTTGATTTTTAATCATGTTTGACAGTTTTTTTTCAAACAGTCATATTACAACACAGTATTTTAATCTTGAGTCGAACTCTAAGTTATAGGGAATCAGCTGATTGGTTGGTAGTCCCGTGATGCAGGCTTTCTGTGCAAACCAAATTCCGCCCCCACAGCAATTTCTGCACAGAAAGCAAACATCACGTGATCACCAACGACGACACTGATTACCTATAATTTAGAGTTCGACTGTATGTACATCACACATTTTTATAAAAACATCATTTTTAGACAAAACGCAACCCGTTGAAAATGACACAACTGCAGAAGAGGATGCGGGTGCACAGGTTGAAAACGATGACGAGGAAACGGAATCTGTTAAGCAAGCTGAAGATGAATCAGAACATGTAGAAACTGAAGAAAATAAAACTAATGAAGTATCAGTTGACGATGAGGCAGACCAAGACGGAGCAGATGAAACCACGGAAAACGAAGCCGTCGAGGGTGACGAATCCGAACACAAGGGAAAACAAACAGAAGCAGAAGAAATTGCAAACGAACAAGGAGGTGATGAAAATGTTGAAGAAGAAGCAGAGAATGCATTAGATGATAACGTTGAAGACGCTGACGAAGGAGAGAATGAAAAGGAAGCAGACGATGCTGATGCAGATGCTAGTGAGAAGGAAGCTGACGGCAATCAGGAAGCAGAGAATGATGAGCAAGAAGTTGTTGAGGACGTTGAGAAAGAAGCTAAGGATGCAGATAATGCTGCTGATGACGTTGAAGACGATGACAAAGAAGTTGACAATGCAGAGAATGCTGATGAAGATGCAGAAGCAAGTGAGAAAGCTGAGAATGCTGAGGATCATGATGAAGACGCTGAGACTGATGACAAGGCACCTGAAGGTACGGATACAAGGAATGCTGTCAATGAAACGGACGCCGAAGATGAAGATGAGCAGTCTGAAGCAGTTGTAGAAGGTGGCACAGAAGACGCAGCACCTGAAAATGTAACCGATGAAACCGGTGGCGACAATGAAAAAGCTGCTGATAATGCAGATGCAGAAGGGACTGACGACGCAGAAAAATCAGAGGAAGAAACAGCAGCAGCAAAGGAAGACGAAGAAGCAGATGATGAAGACGCCAAACACACTGAGCAACCAGAAGAAATAGAGGAAGAAGTCCAGGAGACAAATGAAACTGAAGAAGTAACAAAAAAAGCGGAGGATGCAGATGATGACGCTGAAGAGGGCACGGCTGAAGTCGCTGCCGATGAAGATGAAAAAGAAGAAACCGAACCTGCAGCCGATATGGAAGCGGATCAAAAAGAAAATGCTGAAGAAGCAGGTGAAACGGAAGCAACTGAGCAAGATGAGGAAGGTGAAAAAGAAGAAGGTGCTGACGATGCAGAGCCAACAGAGGAAGAGGCAACTACGGGTGATGCCACTGATGAAGCAAAAGCAGAAGAACCTGGAACTGAACAGCAGGCAGAAACTGGAGAAACAGAAGAAGATGTGGATGAAGAAAAGCCCGCGATGGATGCTGACGATGAAAACGCTGAAGAAGAAAAGGATGGTGAGGGCGCCAAAGAACAGGAAGACGAGGAAAAAGTTGATAATAATGATGACGAAGTTGCTGCAGAAGCAGACGAAGAGATAGAAGCAAAAGATGAAGAAGAGACGGCTGCTATTGACAATGACGCCGAAGAGTCAGAGCCAAACAAAGATGAAGCAGCAGATGATAATGAAAAAGAAGAGGGTGACAAATCTGCAGAACCAGAAGATGCTCAAGAAGATGCTGAACAACAACAACTAGAAGAGATACAGGATGCCAAAGTTGCTCCAGAGACAACCGGAGAAGAAGTCGAGGTGCCAGTTGAGTCTGAGGAACCCGACGAAAACGTAGAACCTGAAGCAGCGGAAGAAAATGAAACAGCAGCAGCAAGCGAAGATGTCACTGACTTCCAAGGCGACAACGTCGTTCAACAAAACCATGCAGCTAAACAAGAAGCACTGCCTGACGAATTTCTATTAGTTGAGCAACAACAGCAGCAACAACAACAGCAACAGCAGCATGAGCAAACTTCTGTTGACACGCCCAAAAAGAAAAGAAAAGGAGAGCGCAAAAAACGGAAGAGTGAAACTCGTGAAGCAAAGCAAAAAACTGAAGATACCACAAAGCCTCACAAAGAACGCGGTAGAGCGTCTAAAGTTGCTGATCCAGCGTCACAACTCAGACGGAGACCCAAAAGTCATGATCCACAGACACTGCAGCGTACCCCCAGTCAAAAAACTAGAGTAAGAAAACTATTTAATGATTTATTGTCAAGCTTTGAGTCACTTTCAAAACGTGGTCTGAATCAGATAGAATTAATGTTTCAAAGGGTAGAATGAAGTGGCGGTTGATTTGCAGATGCTTTGTAACAGGTATAGAAAAAGTTAGTGTTTTTTCTACCGCATTTCCACATACAACACAGGTTGATATCCGTTCGATCTTCAAAGTAACGCAAGAGAAAAAAGAGAGGATACGTCAAATTATGGACGAACGAGCGCGTCGCGAGCGAGAGCTCGAAGAGCAACGTCGCATCGAAAAGGAGGAGCGGCGAAAAGAAGCGGAAGCCGCTTTTCAGTGTTGGTTAGCTCGAAAACGCTCCGAACGCCGACAACAACGACTCGGCAACCGTAGCCGAAGCACCAGTCGAGATCAGGTATGAACGTTGTAAGACCATATATGAGCGTTGCAATGAAAATGTGTGTGCTGGTTTGTTTGTTTGCCCGGCACCCGGCATCATTCAGAACAAAATATTGTGGAAAGTTTCTGACCAACTTTTGAAGTGACTTTACAACACGTGCATCCAATTATAAATGTTTTGTTGATTTTACACACCTCTTAATTCAGTCAATTCAGTCAGGATCTACGCATTTAACGTAAGTTACCTAACTTGCTCGTGTATCATTTTGACCTTCAGCTTGTCGATTACTCTCGTCTCGCCGCATGGCTTTATATCCGATAACTGCATATGGTGCTCAATGTTCTTTATTCGTTTGCGTTTGAAATTACCAGCGACACTAACTTTGCAAAAAGTAGAGTGACTTCCGATCACCATTTATTTGTTTTTTTCTGTAGTGCCTTTTGTGGAAAGCAATTTTCATGGGTACCTTCTTCAAAACGAAACTGCCTGAAGTAATCATGCGATGTTTGCTAATTTTTTATTTCCGAATGAGGCGAGTGAATAGTGTACCCAGACAAAATGCTTGAAAATTTTGAGATTATTAGCTATGTATTTTAACTAGTTTAAAAACATATCGGAGCATATTATTACAGGGAGCCAACCGGAGTGAGAGCAATTCGGTCAAAAACAGCTCGCAACGGCAGCCTCTGCAGCGAAGGACGTCTGGGCAGATCGCCAAGACACGAGCCGACATGAGTGCCAGCAGCGACAGCAGTCGCAATCGAATTTCGTACAGGTTTGAGTTTTCTCACGAGCGTTTCTCGTTCACTGGTACTTTAATTTGTTTACAGTTTATCGTTCGAAGTCTTTTCATGGTACTTTAATTTGTTTACATGAATTTTAGCATTTTTGTAAAAGGTACAAAGGAATGGGCCAGACTAAGAGACGTTCGTTAAGAAACGTCTGTTCTGTTCACTGCTACCAAAGTAAGTTGAGAGACGCATTTGATGTCCCTTGTTTTTGAGACTTATAAAGAAGTCTCTTGAGTAGTTGGCAGACGATGAGTTAACCAAGAAACGCGCGCTTGCTAACGAACATCTGGTGACTACTTAAAAAACAAGTGAATTAAAAGACAATTGTTAACTGACGTTTCTTTGGTTTAAAAACATAAAATCAATGAAACGTTGTGCAGTTTGCACATGTAACGGGCAATATAAATATGTTTTACAGTCAATCCTCTTCGTCAACTCTGATGAACGGCTACGCCAAACCAGAGGCTCGATCAACATCACAGAAACGTTTTTCTACTTCTTCAAACAGCCAACACGGCAACCACACATCAACAACAATCACAAGCATCACAAAGCCTTCACTGTCCAGCGCAAGACTCCCTCCAAAACCACCCAACTAAACAAAAAAAACTCAAAACTAAAACTGCTACATGCTATCGATTTGCACACTTAATTGATCTTTACAGTATATTCAACGAAACTTTTTTCACGTATCTAGATATTTACTATTTACCTGTATCTAATGGCATTAGTTCTTTGTAGTTTTTATCGTTTCTGTTTTGGCATGTACTGCAGTGTGTTTGCAGAATAATATCATACTAAACATCCGTTTATCTTTAGTATTGCATATTTCGTTCATCCCGAAATTTACATTCCTTCGAAGATTAATTATTTTGACGTTATGCCTTTTGTGCATTACACCCTTTCCCTGTGGTTATTCGTCCACATACATGTATACAGGGTGGGCCAAAAAACTACCTGATTTCAAATTGCTTTATCTCGCGTCTACTTTGAGGTACAGTATATGAACTAATATTCGCATTTTTTCCGCTATTTTTTCTATATTTTTCTGCATTTATTGACACGTTTTCGACAATCACAATTTTTGACTTATCATTCGGAATAAATGTTCACATGATTATCCAAATTTCTTCGATAAGTACAGTATGGCCGAATAAAAAAGAGTAGGGGGGGGTTGTTTTTTAAAGGTGAAAAAGTGGGTGGTTTTTTTTTTTGTAGTTGAACTTCTTCCACGTGTTTCTGGATCCACCGGTGTTAGTTTGCAACTGATTCGGGTTCAATCTCTCAGTGTGAGAACAATACGGATTTCAATGATGGCATCGATCCGATGCCAAAAGCTCATCAGTACTTTCTGGTGCAGTCAGTCTAGTGCGCACCACTACCTAACAATTTTCTTTGAAACCCTCAATATCGGATTGTTGCGGTGCATCCCCATCCCCATCCCCAAGAAAAAAGTATAAAATAAGAGAACCAAAGTTCTTTAAAATTACCAAGTTTCGCAAGATAGAACAATAGGAAATCCGGTAGTTTTTTACCCAGGCTATACCTGTCGTCGTCCATTATTTTATGTTGTTTTTGAGGTTTACACTTTTTCTTTTGTTTTTTGGGTATATTCTGTTCAGTGGAATAATATGGGTGTAGTTCTTCTTCTGATGTGTGATTTATGCTAGTGAACAAAACACATTACTCAAAATGAACTATATTTGACTGCAAAGATGGTATCATTTGGTATGATTTTTTATTTTGGTCTTGAGACTTAATGCGCGCATGCATAGATATGGAGGTAAACAGTTTCATGCCTAACGCGGGAATTTAAAATTGGCAAAGTGATCCAGGTCCATAGGGCCGAGTCCCTTTGGCGATTTTGAATTGCCACGTAAAGAATGAAACTAGTTTCCTTTCTTCGCCTGCACACGCATTCAGTCGCAGAAGCTAAAAAATTGATAGGGATTAGGGATAACTGAAAAAAAGTGAGAACGCCGTTCGAACTTCGATGTCACATTTCTTCTTAAAGGAAATCTTTGCAGCGAAAGTCTAAGGACGTGTGATACGTGTCGTTTCTTGCAATTTTTTGTGAAAAGATACATTTTCTATTGCAAGAAAAACTTTTATGTGGTTTCATTCATTTTCTCCAGTCAATTTTAGTTGCTGTTGTCAAAAATTCCTTTAGCCATATTGCTTTTTTCAGCATCGCGAGACGGTACATTTCATTTTACTTCCTTCACCCGTTTTCTTGCGCAGAAACATGCTCACACGTTCTGCCATACAACCGCAAATTCTCTGCATTCCATTTATCTTGGTGGTTGACAAACTTTTTTGGCAATTTTGAAACCATTTATTGCAAAACAATCAGATTGCGATTATCATGAAAATATTCTTTCATTTACTTTTCTGTGCGCATGGTTTGTTCGGTTTAGAAAAAAGCGTCACAAACTAGAAAAACTTGAGCTAGTTGTTTTTATATGCGATTGTTGTTACACTTTTGCTGCAGGTGTTGTTTCGATGCTGCAATTCACGGCGGTAGCACACTGATTCCAGTGTCTAAACGTGTGTGAGAACAAAAAGAAGATTCTATAAACTACTGGTTATTTCTAAATTTAACTCACCACTGATCTCAACATTTTCCATTTCTAAGACTGTGTTTAGTGTTTCACTGTGACCTTTTGTCATAAAAGTTAAAAAGCAATTTTATTTGTACTTATTTATTTATTTATCGCTTGTTTTATAAGTTATTATTTTTTGGGTTGTGATTTTTGCCAGCATTAAAACTATCAGTCTAATCATCATACGATTTACAGTGTATCAAAAGCATTCGCTCCATTTTGTTGTGTCGTGTGATTCTTCACAAAAAAAGAAATGATAAAACCGATAATATTGGGTGGCTCTTTTGTGTAAACCTTCCGTCCTTGGTTGAACCCTTCTTGATTGGCAGTCAGAAATGTTTTGAAAGAAAACATGGTTTTATTTGTTCCTTTCGCTCATAGAAACAGTGCGGAACACACGACAGAAATGTGCACAGAACGAAAAATTGTGGAGACAGGAGTCTGAGAGAAGAAACAAACAGTTCACAAAAACCTGATTTGTACAGACGCAGGAAAAAAATACACATACAACAGACAGAAAAAACAACAAACACACTATTTTTTGCATGGAAAATCTGTACATTCACAGGGTGACAAAACAAAACCTGCAGTGGACAAAAATGAGAGAAAAAAGTGGCTTTTCGAAGAGTGCGATTGAATTGACTATATGAGAACAAACGACGTTGCTGATGAAAACCGTGCTTGCTCAGGTATCAAAAAGGTGCAGGTTCGGCATCACATAATTTTTAGATGAATAATACAACAATTCACTGATGTCATGTTACACGTCAGAACTGAATGTCATTGATTATTAATTAAATTAAAGGAACAAACTCATTATAAAGCTGACTCGTCTAAATTCCTGGTGTGCTGGATGAAAAATACACAATAAAAAAAATTACCGTATTACTAGGTTCTTTTCCACATTCTTATTTTTTGTTTTAAATCATAGGTGATTAAAATTGTTAAGATCCACGTGAGTGCCCGTTTCTAAACAGTTCATAAAGTCTGTACTACACACGATTATGATTCCCGCGATAGAATATCACGAAAAAACAAAGTTTTTGCGCTTCGTAACACAACGAAACTGCAGATCAGATCATTTTCTCGAGTACAACAGAGAGTACAGTGTGATGCAGAACACAGCCACCGAGGCTTTTTGTCAAGTTTTGCGGAAAACAAACGGAGCATTCCAACCAAATGAAACAACAGTCGCAAGTGGCGCGTTTTTCATTCGTTTAAGCTAGCCAGTTTCGTTGTCCAGCACAACTTGACAAGACGCCCGCTGCTCATTGTTTTGCATTATTATTATTGATGCGCTTCAATGCGAAAAATCAACGGCTGCGAGACGGCGTGCGTGAGACCATGAGCGATCGTGTGCTCGCCCATGAGGGTGTCCATCATCTCGTAGCCGCCGCCACAACCCGTCAGATGCACGTTACTATTATTATTATTATTGGTGCGATTTGCGCTTTGATTCGTCGTTGTGGCGTTCATGAGATTCATCGCACCTCCAAACGACGTCTGCTGTTGTTGCTGCTGTTGCACCGAAACACCGCCGGCCGCTGTGAAGTGCCTGCAAATTAAGGGGGCGCTCCAATGCACATTCGCCAATTAATTTGGGTCTCCGAATGTTATGCTGTTCATACAGTTTTATCGGAGTTTCCTGCTTTTTCGCGAAATAAAATGGAATGGAAACGGATCCTTTGTTGTCACAACATCACAAATCAGCAGCGTTTCACACACGCCTACAGGCTATTATTTTATTCAAACGTGTGTGGGTGGAATAGGTATTATCTTACCTACCGTATTACCCCCAATAAACCCCCATGGGTGATTAATACGTCAGCGACTTTTAGGGGTGGGGGTTTATTGGTGGGGGGGGGATTATTGGTGGGGGGGTTTATTTACAAAAAAATTCTAGGGGTGGGGGTTTGTTGAAAAATGGCAAAAATACATTGCATGGCAGGCAAGAAAGTCGCAGAAACTTCTACTCTACATAGAAATTTCCTTTTATAACAGCCTTTTGTAATGAAATTACTATTAACTCACCCATTTGGGGCCTTTGGTAGCACAATTTCATCATTTTCACTGCAACCAGCCACTGAATTCGCTGGGTATGTGTTTCAAACAGGTCTCCAATAATCCCCCATGGGGGATTATTTGTGGGGGGGGATTATTCGGAAACTGGTCGGGGGGTGGGGGTTTATTGGTGGGGGGGGATGGATTAATGGTGGGGGGGGTTTAATGGGGGTAATACGGTAATTAACGTCCCCCGTGCGCTTTGAGACACGTGCCTGCAGCACGCACAACAACCCGGACTATCAGTTTCGTCGATCACTTACAATTTACACTTTACCAATTTTGAAGTCCCGCGTCATGCATGACAGTGTCATCCTTATCTATGCGCCGCGCACAGAGCCGCGTAAGCATAATAAGCGAGCGCACCTGTCGATCGGCTGCACCGGATGGACGGGCTGCATCACTTTCACGGGCGGCGCGGGCGCAGCCTGCTGCGGGCTGGTGGCCGCCCCGCCCGCCGTCGCCGTCGGCACCGCCCAGCCGGATGCGTCGGTTGCGGCGAGTTTGTGCAGCGCCAGCAGAGTCTCCGTGAAACTTGGCGGCGTCGCTGGAGTGTTTGATGGCGCGCACAACTGCAAACACACAGTGGGCTTCATGTTTGACTGCGTGCCGCGTCATTGTCTAGCATATTTGTGACGTCGTTTCAGCTAACATTTTCTATACAATGTCGATTACATGCTGTGTGTGTTTTTATGATTATAATGATTTAAGTCAAGATGGATCTTAGATATTTGAGTTTTTGTTGTGGTTTTTTTTTCAGCTTGGGTGTGACTGTTTTTAGCTTGGCGTTATTTCACGCTAAAACGGTGCAATATTTGGTTCGATAGTTGGTTCTGTGCAATACTTGCAAACGAACAGTAATTAGGAAATGTTTTTAGCCAGGACTAACCCAGAAAAGCTTACTGAGAATGGCGTCAACTAGGCTTAGGCTTAGGCTTAGGCTTTGGCTTAGGCTTATATTTTTCTGTTTTTCTGTTTTTCTGTCATCAAGTGCCTGCCTATACCGTATACACCCTTAGGCGGGGCGCGATTTCCCAAACGCAGAGACAAGAGTCCATCGCCCAGGCCGAAAGTAGCAAGGGTTAGGTGATGTTGATAATGGCAAAAAACGCTTCCGAAGAGCTCCTGTCGTGAATCTAATGCCTAGAAACACTCAGATTCAAACTGTACGTACTTTTGCACTAACCTATTGGAATTTGCTTGCTTGCATTTACGCTTTTCTTTTTTTGCCCTTTTTCTCTGATGAGTTTCCAAGAGACTTTGAAACTCGCCAGATCTGCAAAACTCTGACAACCTGAAAACATTTTCCCATTTAGAGAAAGGGTTTCCCATTGCCACTTCCGCTTGTCAACTGGTTGAGCGAACCGCGGTTGGCCCTGAACATGTTCTGGCTAAGTCTTGCATTGGCTGCGTTCACTGAGTTAGACCACCTGGCTAGGCCTGTCTGCGCTCTTGAGCGGACTAAATTGATGAAGTTTCCAGTGCCTGGGTGTGCGAACATATAGTGATCAAAATTGAGGCTGACATGTTGTCGAGTGAAGTCAAGCTTCAAGCAACATATTGAAAAAAGATAATTTTTGCAACCACAATAATGCAATTTGCTCAATGCCATATTATTCCTCCATAGCGACATGATAAGTGAACAAGTTATTATTCGAATTGCGTCTATAAAACCCAGCAGTGGAATATATGTTATTTATGTTTCGTCACGGTTGAAAAACGTGAATGATTGTGTGCGAAAAAAGGTTTTTTGATGGGAGAAATAAAATGCAGGTTTTTTAAGTCACAATAACAGCGTTTTTAACTCAATCTTTGCGGTACGGCATTCTACCATTTTATCTTTATGCTATCTTTATGTTACACGAGTGCATCTGCAACGGTCTGCTGATTTTAAGACAATTTTACAGTTCAAATCCATTGTTAAATTCGGTGTGGAATTAAGAAAGGTAGACTCACCGGATTCAGACCGGTTCTTTGGTTTGGTGTGATGGAGGTTTCTTGAAAGAACGAACTCAAGGCAATCTGAAAAGAAACAAAAATGAAAACGAGTGTGTAAAATCAGTTTATTAACGCAAGATAATTTTAGATGCTGGTGTGATACGCCATACGGACTGAATGCTTTTCACTGGCATGGAGAAGCATTGAGAAAATGTTGCCACTGATTTCGTTATTACTAAGCTTGCCACTATAAACTTTCACTACAGTTGCTATGCAAAAATGAATTTCGCCTTCTATAAAAGTTTGGTTGAATAATGAACTTTAAACAGGTTTATAGTGTTAGCAACGTTTCCCTAGTAGCCCAATCAAATCGCCGGTCACGCAGAAAAATGCTCTGCACCGATCATGCACCGATCAATGCACAAGTTCGTGCACTTATTGATTTACATAACAAGTCTTAAAGCAAAAATAACACCCTTTTACTTCTGAAAAACCATGAAAAAGCAACAGTTTTTTGCTTCTAAAAATTGAAATGAAAGTGAATCAATAAGTTTGTGTATGTGCATCTATAAGTGCACGAACATGTGCACCTAGCTGTGCATTATTTTTCTGAGTGATTTGTTTGAAAGTAAAATTAGCACGCTGAACTCACTTCAAATTGCCACCTCGAATCCTGCAGTAGTTTTATGGCTTGATCGACTGTACAACCCGTAGCATTAGTGAAATGGTTTATGAGGACTTGTTGCTTCAGTGTTTCGGAGTTATCAATCATTTTGAATGATTCGTAATGAACTTTATTTTACTGTAATTTGGTTGCTTTATTGATATTGGACGACAAACAAATATATTAGGCCAGTTTGTCGGGAAAATTTGCTGAATTACAAAATCGCAATATCGGTGTTGAAGTTGTTGTCAAAAATTGCGTTTTTGGTGTTGTTGTTGTTGTTGTTGTTGTTGTTGTTGTTGTTGTTGTTGTTGTTGTTGTTGTTGTTGTTGTTGTGGTTGTTGTTGTTGTTGTTGTTGTTCTGAAATTGAAAAACGATAAAATCGTTTCGCTCGATATTTCGTATTTACTCATCGCTCTATACGAACGAAACGCTGAAACGCAAAAGGTTGCACTTCACTGTACGCAAAAAAATAAACACTGGACGACAAAATGTGTATGAGCGAGCGCACGTGAAAGCGTCGCGTGTGGCGAAGAAAAATTTTGGACACTGTTCAAAAACTACACAATATGACGATAAAAACAACGTAAACAAAGGTTGGTAGGTCTGTTAACGATGTCGAAACTGTTCCGAAAAAAAACAAAGAAAAAGTCAAACTAACAATCGTACCAGTAATAACCAGAAAACTTATGAGACTGCGTAATTTCGATAAACGATGTCATTCAAATGGTATGCTTGATAAAAAACTGAAAGCCAGCGCACATAGAATTGACACCGTCGTAGAGCATTTATTTTGAAAGCGGACAACTGCAGCGTATAATGTTGTGAGGTGTATTATAAAATGGGGAACTAGCAAAAACTGTGCAAATAAACTCATCCATAGCAATCTTTCGACACAAACCAAAAGGCCGAAGGCTGAAATGAAATTGCTATATCTGTGTGTTACAAATCTCGGCAGAAGGCGCGTGAACGTGTCCGTGCCAGGCGAATCAGAGCGGGCGACATTTATGGACGCCGAAGAAGCCACCACTGAGCGCTAAATCTTGACGCTCGATGAAAGTCCCCGTGCACCCACCCACCTTTGGTGCGCCCGTGCGATTGGTCTCACGGTGGCGCACTTATCTTTTGCAACGAAGCATTTTTTATTCTTCAGATTTGTTTCTTTCTGCCTCAGCTCACTGGCCGCAGCAGACGCGTTATGCAACTGGCCGCCAGCGCAGTGTGACAGCCGGCAACAACGCTGTGCAACTTTTCATATCCATTCGTGCGCATATAAAATTTGACACAATCTATGTTATTCTCTCTCAATTTTTTTGCAAAAAAATGACGCTTTTTCGCAGTCAAAATAGTTTGACGTGTGCCCAATCTGCGCAGTCTTCATACACCGTGTAGAATGTATTGCCGTCACTGAAATCACGCACTCTCTCGTTTCCAAAACTTTTTTTTTTGTTCCACGGTCTTCCGGCCGCAAGAATGGTCGCAAAATTGAAGTTACTTTCAATGCTGCACACACTGTGCGGCCATTCAGAAAATGGAAGCGGGCATTTTTTTCACTTGACGGCACCAGGCGCTGCGGCAAACCTCGAAACAAACAAGAGAAAAAAGGGCGTAAAAATTATGGTGACAGAAAACGCAATGTACGCTACACATTGCGTTCAAAAGGCGCGGTTCGATTTTTTGACGAAAAAGCGTCAAAGAGACAACATGAAAAAAAGTAACAAGCGCGCGCGCGCAAAATCGCCGACAGAACGACTCTGCTAAAAAAAGCAAACGAGAAACAACTTTCAAGAATGTGCTCTCTCTGAAATAATAATTGCAAAATAGTCTCCATGGCGCACCAATCACGGCTCGCTTAGATGTCTGGAAACATGCTTTTCGCATGCGAAACAAGCGCAGCGCACAGTTTCATTCTCTCTGCTCGTGCTGTGTTCGAGCAAGTGCGAAAATACATGTGTCTGTTTGCTTGTTACACATCTTAAAAAGCGACGACGAATATTGAGAAAAAGTACGTTGTTGTTGTTGTTGTTGTTGTTGTTGTTGTTGTTGTTGTTGTTAGATGCGAAAGTAAACCTAACACACGGCGTGAAAAAGCTAGCCCTAATGAATAGCAAAAAGTGCTGTTGACCGGGGCTGCATCGGGCATAAACGGTGTTGAAACGACTTCTGCTGGCCAGTTAAAATTTCGAAGTGACCGTGTGATATCATTGACAGTGAACAAGTGACGTTTGATTGGCAGCATATGCTTCGTTATTGACTAACCAATGTCCCGTTTTGAAAAGTAGAAGAAGAACAGGCCGCGATTATCTGAAAACGTTTGTGTATTCCACAAGAAGCCTAGCACTTTTGCCAGCACAAACCTGCTACACACAGGGAACTTTCTCAGCAAACCAGCAGATGTAGCGGCTGGCTGGGTGGTACAGTGCTCGCAGAAGGCACGCCGCGCCTGGCACCATCATGCACATACTGCGTATTTGGTTAGTTCAGTTTTCCAGTGCGCTTGTTATCGCAGCGACAGTGCCATAGGCTCCGGTCGTTGTCATAGACGGGCATGGATTTTTCACGTTTTCCACATACATTCGCTTTCTGTGAATTCCATAGTTGGACATCACACGGGTGTGTGCGTGCACAGATACTCTGTGTGATCGTATGCAATAATAATTTCTAATGCAACATCACAATATTTCAATAGACAGTACGCTTCAGAATGTTTGCAAGAGACTCACGTCTTAAGCCCTTCTTAGTCAGGCTTAAGACTAATGACATGCCCCTTCGTCCAGATCTTCCAGACACAAGCACGATTTTGCTAATAAGCTATGTGCACCGTGCGGCTTCTGTTTTAATGTTGGTTTGAATTTTTTTTTTACTTGAAATGAAACATTGGAACACAGCTGTGCCGGTGCCCGGACTGAACTTTGTTCAGATGCCTTTACGCCAATGCCAGACAGAAACCAGACTTTTTTCTTTGTTTTGTGGCAACCGGTAAACAAACGTGATTAATTGGAAAATACACACTGCAATCGTTATAGTCGGGATGACGAATCTCTCAAAATGCAAGGTCTGCTAATTGGCGCTGTGTATCAGTTTTTCCTTCGATAATCAAATTTCATTTTTCCGTTCATGCAAACACTCTGAAAGTCAAGACCCTTTCACATGTTTTGCGATCTGTCGGCGCGCACAAAGTATCGCTCGTGGATTTTAAAAAATCATTGCAGTTATAGTTACAACACTGACGAGTTTTTCGGTCAGGTCGTTGTTTTTTTACCACTTGCAAGTTGTTGTTAACGCACAGTATCATACATTTTTTGGTTATCTGGTTCTATCGTGGACAAAAGTCGCCGCTGAACAGGTGAACGAATGTTTTTAGCGAAACGAAATAGTGTACATGCTGTACGTATGGTATATTGTCTGGCTCTGGCCAACAACAGTTGGCTTCCTGGTCATGAGGAATTTTGTGTGGTTTAGGCTTCTCTTAATTGAGATGAAATGTCATGATACGAGAATATGCAAAGGAACAGAAATTTGTTTGAAGAAGAAAAAGCTCGCAGCAACACGAAAGTGAAATTGGACGATTGTGGTTCTTCTAATGTTTGAATGCATAGTGAATGTATGAGCACCAACCCAGCGTATACTAAACCAAACCGCACCGCAACCGAACCTTGTTTTGAGTTGGTATCACTTGGTACTTGAGCCTAAAAACATGAAAAACCACAGCCAAAAGTCCAAAAAATAAACCAGAACGACCGGCAAACTAAACACATTAAAAAGATCGCAGTTCGAAGAGAAAAAAAAACCCAAAACCGCACATGAGAAATGTCCTTTATTTTTGTCACATCCTTACGCGGTTTTGTGTCGTCATATTTTTTTCAAAAAAGGTGTGTGTGGCAGTAAAACTTTGCGCAGCACTATCTCTGCGCAGGAGTGTGTGTGTTTGCATGTACACGCTCGCGCAAACGTGTGTGTGTGTGTTTCGTCAGCACAAAACGAAGAGAAATTTTCTGGAAAAGCCGTGCTTACGACAGCAAAACATTGCATTTTTACAGCTCGCTTGGCTTTGCTTCACCAGGGCGCAAGCGCTGTGTGTGCATTTAAGCGGGGAGCGCGCGCACACGCTCGCTGTGCGGGGCCAGCCAGCGACTAATAAATAAGATGTGTAGTATTTCGCAACTGCATTCCATCCGCAATGCCACGCCGCACGCCACACACGCCCGTCGGGTGCGCCTGAAAATCGCTGGGAAACCACAGCGAGCGTCTGTGCAAGTGACAGGCTTGAAAAGTCGCTGTACTGCGGCTACGTTCTGCCGGCAGATTGGAGTGGAATCACAGGAATCGAACACACATCGCGCGCCACACACCACGTGCAAACTATTCTACTCGTTTTCGACATTTTCAAGTTTTGTGCCGCTCATCGCGAACACAAAACAAAATCGATGCTAGTGATATTCGATAAAACGCAAAAGTAAACAGAGGACAAGGACACACACAAGAAGACACAACTCACAATTTTCTTTTCGTTCCGACATTTTGTAAAATGCGATGAAATACACAAGAATGGATATCACCCGAACATATTATTATTGTTCAAATTCGCTGGCAAGTGCAGACACTGAGATGGCGATAACCCAACTCTTGGACACAAACATCGGTTTCAAGAAAGGAGTCCAAATGTGTTTCTTGACAAAAAGTCTGCAACGCACTGCGCAAAATTCACCACGAACTATATGCATTTGAATCGGCAAAAAAACCAAAAAAAAGTCTGATGCAAACAATAACGATGCACATAGATTTGCGTGTTCAGCCTCAACGCAACACAGCGATCGCATTGCATGCGAGAAAACTAAAAGTGTTTTCCTTGTTGCAAAAACGATTGCCTATCAGAAGCGGCCCGATCATAAGCGGGCCGGATCATTTGCGGCCTGAACGTGTTCATATGCGGGCCATCAAGCAGGTCGCCCTCAATCAAAAGCGGGTCGATCATAAGCGGGTCGATTATGTTCATAAGCGGGTCAACATTTGCGGACCGCCCACGTTCATAAGCGGGTCGATCATAAGCGGGCCGCATGTGTTCAGAAGCGGGCCATCATAAGCGGGTCAATAATTGATCATAAGCGGGTCAACCCAAATTATCATCAGCGGGCCGCGCACATTCATATGCGGGCCAATCATAAGCGGGTCAATAATTGATCATAAGCGGGTAAACCCAAATTATCATCGGCGGGCCGCGCACATTCATTTTAAGCTCAATTGACCATAAACGGTCTTCTTTTCTATGGCTTGAAGCTGGGCTGAGACAATAAATTTTTTTGAGTGCTGAATTAAGCTTGAACCTACATCATTGTCATTTCTTTGTTCACTTTTTGACGGCTGATATGCCGATTTCAAATGGTTTGTGCTGTTGCTCGCTGTTTTGTATGGCTTGAACCTTTTTTTTGTATGGCTGAGACAATAAAAAATTAAAATCTGCGTTAGGCCCGCAATTGAACGCATCACATAGTGTGCGTGCACAGTGGGGATGGGTCGGTATAAAAAACGGTTTTTTAAACCAGCGCCAAAAAAGGGCCAAAATATCTTACCGATATTTTACCGCGTAAATTTTGTTTTTTTTTCGGTTATTTATACCGCCAAAGAACCCAAATTTCAATTTTTGAAATCACTCAAAATGCACCGTATTCCGCACATCCATTTCAATTTTCATTTTCGCCACTTCATAACTTGATGTTCTGGACTATGGAGAACACAATTCACGCTCTTGGTATAAATAAAGCACCCTGAGACCCGTGTCTCTCCTTCCATGTCCCATCTCGGTCGACCGCCAATGGGCTGGCTCTGGTCGGCGTTCGCTTCATTTTGCAGCTTTGTTCTTTGTTTATCTGTTCAAGTGTGGTCTACATGGCAATGTTGTGTTTCGTAGTTTAACAGCTTCACGCTTTTTCCGCTTTAAATCTGCCGCTTGCGCTTTTTATGCTCGTTCTTTTGTTGACAAAGTGAAGAAACTAACACAGCAAAGATTTGGTTATTTTTCAGAATTCGGTCAAATTTTCAACAATAAACGAGAAATGCCGCGATCAAAGAATCTGATCATTTTCGTAAAGTCGCTGATTTTTTTGCTCTTTCAATATTGTTCTTGGTTCACTTCTTTCGTCTGTGCGGGTTCGTACTTCTTTTTGTCTTTCGGTGATCTTTTGTGTTTAGAAACACGGTGAAATTGTTGTGCCGTTACATATCTCTCGATCGTGTCAGTTATCACATTCCTTGCTGTTGCACATGTCAATCTGTCTTGCGTTAGTTTTTTTGTTTTAAACTCGCATCTGATAATTTTTCTGTTGCTGCATTCTCTCTAAGCGCCACCGATTCAAATAAAATCAAGATTGGAATACGTTTCCATTGAAACACATACAGTTTCTGGCTAGAATTGTGGTCTTTTACTCATTATTCAGCGGTTTGGTAAAATCAGAGTACCAGAAATTGTCGCAATGCAATCACAGGATTCTTCAGATACTGGGTCGGTATAGGGTTAGGGGCTTTGAAAAAAAAATTTTTTTATTATTTTTTTTGTTTTTTTTTTAAATTTGGATTTTTTTTCAAACTTAAAAAAAAAATTGAAAAATTTTTCTTCTACTTTGCTCTGAAAATTCGATTTATGGCATAATTTTTTGAAAGTTCAAACCAAATTTTCTTCCCAACTTCTTTGTGTGCTTAGGTACATGTCATTATTTGGTCATTTTGACCGACGTACTCCATGTTTTTCGATTTGGATGACTTCTAGAGTCAATTTTTAGCGTTGAAATGACTTAACTGAATTGAAATATCGTTTCAGAAATCGTTTTCTTGCAACTTAGAACATGTTTTTTCAGTCGGTAGGCCATGAGATGAACATGATATCTTGTTGATTGGCGTACGTTATAGGTCTACAATGGAGTTGTGCGATATATTGTTAAACAATTGGAGCGGGGATGTTGGTTAATACCACATCACACGACCGTTTTTCAGACACCCGATAACATGGCCACATGTTAAAACTTGCGTGCTGAGCTAAACTAACGTGTTAAACTTGCGTCTGTCAGTTGCCCGCAACGTGATCGCGAAATCATGGTACGTGTTTTCGATACGATGATTTGAAGAGTGGGCTCTCGCCATGTGGCAGATAGCATAGCTGGTTGAACCTGAAAGTAAGTGTCTTGGGGGGGGGGGCGACCGGGTCGACAGGGGTTGCCGACTTAGCTGCAGCAAACAGGAATTTTTGAACACAGTCAAATTTTGGTAATTTTCTAAAGAGGAACAACTAAGAACGGTTCAATATTCAAGTACACGTCGAAAATTGTCCTGTTTTACTGTTGAAAATGCAACTTTCCCTCTATGAAATGGACATAATTTCAATAAAACACGATTTTCGCTCTTATAGTTTTCCGGATCGTACTGAAAATAGTCTAGATGAACTCAGCTCGACGAGACGCTTCGAACAAACCTAACTTGTAAAAAAAAATTTAAAAAAAAATTTTTTTTTTAATTTAAAAAAAATCCGGATTTTTTTTTCCCTAACCCTAGGTCGGTAAAAAACCGGGTATAAAGAACCGGACGCGGTTTAAAAAAACCGTTTTATATACATGGATTTGAAAAAAACCGTTTTTTACCACCCCTAGTGCACAGTGCGAGCTCAGACCGTTTATGATCAATAATTGAGCTTAAAATAAATGTGCGCGGCCCGCCGATGATAATTTGGGTTTACCCGCTTATGATCAATTATTGACCCGCTTATGATTGGCCCGCATATGAACGTGGGCGGCCCGCTGATGATAATTTGGGCTGACCCGCTTATGAACACATGCGACCCGCTTTTGATCGGCCCGCTTTTGATTGTGGACGACCCGCTACAGATCACCCGCTTATGAACATGGGCGACCCGCTTATGATCGACCCGCTTTTGATTGAGGGCGACCCGCTATAGATCACCCGCTTATGAACGCGGTCGGCCCGCAAATGATGGCCCGTTTATGAACGACCCGCTTTTTGGGCCGCTTTTGAACGACCCGCTTTTGATCGGGCCGCTTCTGATGACAAACCGCAAAAACACGTCCACCGAAACCAACCAATGCAATATGTGCAGGCAGATAGCAACGTTTGGATACATGACGGCAATTTTGCGGTTTTTTCAGTTACGTTTTAGCGGTTGGAAAACAGACAGAGAACACGCACGCAAAACGAGGACAGAAGTAGCGAGCTGGGCCGCTTGTGGAAATGAAGAGAGCGAAAAGAGTCGAAAACGAGACAAGTGCACAATTTGAAGAAGTTTTTTTTATTTTTTGTAAAAATCAACTGAAAACTAAAAAATGCGCTCGCGAAAGCTCGACACAGGCTAGGCGACATAAAAGAAAAAAGACACACAGAAACTCTGTGTTGAGTCGATATTTCGCACACGCGCTATATAGTATTATAAAACATATACTCAATTCAGTTCAGTTCAGTTTAGTTTCCGCGGTGTTGCAGAATGTATGTGCCGTAGTTTACCATAGGTCTCTTCAACATGTTTGGCCACTATTGAAATAATCGATTGATTCTCCACACCACACATGTATTGCTGCGTTCGCAATGTTGTTGTTGTT
>JASANC010003194.1:0-42045 GCA_030248135.1 Theristus sp. LFF4_11
TACTATGCTCGCTGCAGGGCAGCGAGAAAGTTTGAAAAACGCGCGCGAGGGGAAAACGGCTCATATTATGCGTGATGCGCTGTCCGCTCGCTGACGCTCGCTCGCGCATCCGCATGATATCACCGTTCTCATGTCATGCTGCTGCCAGCGATATGCGTCTGTCTACCTTTCCCTGTCTCCAGACAGTGCTCGCTCTCTCAGAACAAGTTAAGCAATATTAAAACGTTTTTTTTCAGCAAAAACTTTTTCTCCTGGGTGTCTTTAACGGAATGACTTGCACGTTGCAATGATTTAGCGGCACTGATGAAAATCGTAATGATTATTTTTTTTGCGCCCGACATTTCAGCCGTATACAGTTTTGCAGAAATTGGTGTTTTCCAAACACGCCGCGCTGGCATATATTGTAGTTGACGTGACGAAGAAGAAGTTTTGCCCGCATCTGCACGCACCAACGAAGATACAATGTACCAAGCGCGTCATTTTTCGCTGGTTTAAAAAAACGTGTTTTCCCTACGTACGTGTGAAACCCGTACATGCATGGTGTAAAAGCTCTTCAAATTCACAAATTTTCAATTCAAAAATCACCAAGTTGATGGTACACGCTGTTGATCAACAAAAATATAGAGCTCGATTTGACGGTAGGAGACATATACATATGATCGGACCTTCCTTGGCGATGCATTTGGCATGCAGCCGCAAACTATGGCGTCAATACATGATCAGATTTTTCTGCTGATGATTTCATGCAAAAATTTGTGGGCTAAACATGAATCAAGTATACATGTATCGATATTTCTTGTTTTTTCTTCGTTTGCGCTTGAGCTAACAAAAACAGCCCAGCCCACACACTGCTTCCGGCGCGATAATTAACGCGTGGTGATCAATATAAATGTATTTGAAGTGTAAATGGCAAAAAACTGCATTTAAATTGAAACTGCGACTGTTGAAAAAACGAAATAAAGTTTGAAGGTGATAGTTGAAACTGTCAGTAATTTTTGAAAAGCTTCTATGCGTAACAAACGCTGCAATGTATCAGAAAAGCATTGGAGCGCTTCTACATATATTTTGCATTTCGGTGAATTTTTTTCTTCGTGCGGTCAGCAGTTTTAGTTCCCGATATACTGGTAAATTGATGGTTTTTCACATGTTCAACAGTTTAATGCTTCAAAAAAGTTTCTTCAATTAAACTGCCGTTACATGCATGTAAATTGCATGCTTTTTTCTTCAGGTCACGAGCATGAGATTGTGCTATTAAAAATGGCGTCTGCTATCAGCTGCGAATTTTATGAATTTTGTGCACGCCTGATTTACTTTCTTCGGGTTTCCCTATAAACACAGAAAAACAATCCCGTACTTTAAGTAGGCGGAGTAGAAATAACGTGGACATGAACTGTTTTTATACAGACTTATAACTTGCAAGATATATGTATACGTTCAAAGTGATATTTCTTGTCTTGTTTTTACAATTCACATCACAGTACTTACTTAGCTCATTAACAGTTGTTTGCAGGATAACAGCAACTTTTTGCTCTGAAATTTTTGTGTAAATGTTTTTTGTGCTTTTCAGTTATCAGCTAATTAATGTGTAAAACAGAAAAACTTTGTTTCGCTCTTACATATTTTAATGCATCATTAACAAAACTTTGGACTTTTTTACTCTGAAAGTAAATCAACATTCTACAAAATGTACAGTACATAATATAAAAAGTATATTCGTTAATACTTACCGAGCACAAGTTTTTTTTAAGTTTTTACCGAACAATCAAAACTTTCTCTTTCGCCAAATTCCACGACTTTTCGTCACCGTTATCGAATCGAAGGTATAAAAACTGTTTTCCTTTACAACTGAACATTCTGTTTCAACAACAACAACTACATCACAAAACAAAACAATATATGGGCATAGACGCTTTCAATTTTCAATGTCGCCGTCGTTTTGTGAACGTCGGTGTTTTTCATCTCAGTTAAAAATTAAAATTATACTTTTAGAGGGTTTGTATTTTCTTTTTTTTAAACTGCACGCATGGTTACACCTGTATGTGAGTCGGCATTGTGTTGCATTTTTGTTTTTCCGCACGTCCGTCTGAGAACACTGTCATTGTCTCATGTCTGTCCTGGTGTGTTTGTTGTTCTTGTCATTTTTATCGACCAATTTTACTGACTTTCTTTTTCGCGCTTTTGTCACATAGTAGTCGCTTTTTTCCACAAAAAACAATTTTTGGCAACATGAAAATTGTGGGCTTTAACCGGCAATGAATGGTTTGCTGACATATAAACGATTATTAATTAAAAACTTCAAAACTAATCTAGGTATAATTCTCATATCTATAAATCATCAAAATTGCTAAAAATGACACATGATCTATGTCCTATTGTTTGTAATAACGATAGAAGACCCACATAAACTCATCCTTTCATTTAAAGTATGTTCGCATCATGTCAATCCTTGTTTTTTCTTTATGATATGTACTTGTATGTACTTGTATTGTTTACATATGTCCCCATAATCCATCCTAACAAGCGAACATTTTCATTTCACTTTATGATTGATCTCCCAAGTGTATATTGTCTTCCGCTGATGTTTTTTTTTCAATTTCATAAAAATTAACTTCCATGTTAATCACAATCAAAATTATATCCCTTTATACACGTGCATACTTCCGTGAAAATCTGTGCGTGTGTTTGTGCATACACACATGTTTAATATTTTTCAAATAAAGCTATACCCATGATAATGTGAACAATTCGTTTTCGCGTTTGTCTTTATTACTGGATTAACAAACCAAGAAATGTGTGTTCATTTCAGGGCTAACACATTTGACCGAAACATATAAGAACTACATACGAAATCGCGAACCACCAAAAAAATATTCAAAGAAAACAAATAAAGAAAAAAAGCAATAAAAAGAACAAAACGACCAAAACTTCCAATACGATTGACGCGGAATAGTAGCATTATCGGGCATCATATACATACATCAATCGTGATAACATTAAAACGAAATAAAAACCACCAAACTACGCCTAAAAACCAAAAAACCGGAGCGCGGGAAACCAAGAACCAAACTCGGAAACGCCATGCCAGTGACGGGCGACGAAACGGTAGAGGTCAAGAAGCCGGACTCGCCCGTGGCAGCGTGGTCGGCTGACTCCAGTAGCAGCGAGTCGTCATTGCCGTCGCCGAGACAACAGGACCAGACGGCGCAGGAGCGTAGCAGCACTGGCGACGAGCCGAGCTTCTCCAGTACGCCCGAGACGAATCACGTTGGTCTTTGTTGTTGGTGTTTTTTTTTAAATTTTTTTCTGCCCTAACACGCCGGTTTTAAAAACCCGAAGGTGTATCAGAACTCCGGTGGTTTGGTGCTGGGGTGAACGGATCTGCAAAAAAAGATATGATCTTTATTTATTTTGGACCCGAGACTCAATGGAGCGCATAGATAGGTAAACAGTTTCATGTTTACACAGCTATGTTTTAACACACAGCTACGCATCACTAAATACTGCCTTATGAATGCGCCTTAAAAACTATTGATAATAAACAAAAACACAAAGCACAAAACACGACTATTCCATTGTATGTTTGTGGTGAAACTGCTGTGTTCCATTCGCATTCACGACCTTTCAATTGTGGGTGTTTGTGATACTATTGCGTTCATGGAATATTTGTTTCAGTCGGTCGAGGACGATGACCACTACGAGGGCGTCGATCTGCACGTGCCCTGGTGGCGGGCGCACAAGACGGAGGAGCTCGTCATAACCGGCGTCTCCGGTCGATTTCCGGAGTCGGACAGCATTGCTGAGTTTGAGCAGCATCTGTACAACAGCGACGACATGGTCACCGAGAACAACCGACGCTGGGAGCCAGGTGCGGCATTCATTCATTCATTTTAATTCGCAAGAATGCAGGATGCTCCGTTAAAACTGTTAAGACAGCATGAGATGCGGAGACCCACAATGCAGGATGCGGCGGTGATTGAGTTCCTGCAATTGCTGATGTTGTTGTTGTTTTCCCGATTGTTAAGGCCCGTTCATACTTGCAGTTGTTTTTCTGATGATTGAAAGGGCATTCATGAATCATGAGTGATGACCGCGTAGCTGCAGTTACGCGTCAACAAATACTGTTTTATGAATGCCGCTTACGGCCCATTCATGATGGCGTATATCCGTATCGGCATGGCACGGAACGTCATGTGTCAGGTCTCGTATTTTTGCCTACTGCCGTCCCCCTGTGTACACGGCACGTCGTTTGAAGGTCTGTTCATAGTGACGTGTGCTGACGCACATTGACGTACCGTCAACGGCACTTCTCTATGAATGGTAATAACACGAGACGTATGTAACGTGGCGTGCCGTGCCGTGCCGTACTACGTCAGTATGAACAGCGAGCCTCAACAATTCCATTTTTTATGCTCGACCATCTTGACATTAGTGGCGCCAACTGGTGCCATTGTAACCACTCTTTAACGCAGCGTTGCCGTAATGAATTCACGGGGATAATCTTCGAGTCGCAGAAGTTTTTATTTTTTTAATTAGCTCCTCTCTTCTCAGGTTTCTTCGAGCTGCCGAGACGCCACGGTAAACTGAAGACGACCAACAAATTCGACGCCAACTTCTTCGGTCTCACCGCGAAACACGCGCACAACATGGACCCGCAGTTGCGGATGTTGCTCGAGGCGACGCACGAGGCAGTGATGGATGCCGGTGCGGTTTTTTTATCTCAAGTGGTTCAAGAGGGGCACATCACTGCTGAGGCCACCCCTCTTCTGCATATGATGTTGGCCAGGCCGAAATGCAGACAAATACAACTTGGTTGATTTGGATGGCTATGGTTTACTGGTTTGGGTTCACACTCTAAAAGTTTCCATTTCTGTTTCCGTTTTCAAATTTTTTCGTTTTTGCTGCACTATTCTTCTCTCGATTAGTTTGGTGCCCAGAAATGGTCGGATACTCATTTTAGACTTTGAATAAACATTTCAACTAAACGGAAACAGAAATAGTGCACTAATTTATTTAGGGTGTTTACAATCGAACTCTCTAAGTTATGGGTTATCAGCTGATTGGTTGATGATCACGTGATGCCTCCACAGCAAAGACCGCCTGCACAATGACCCATCAAAACAATCCGCCACAAAACAATTTCGCAAAAAACCGCATTCCCACTCAATTTCGCAATAAAACACCGCAGGCTACAACCCGCAGACGCTGCGCGGCAGTCGCACGGGCGTGTTCGTCGGGTGCTCCGGCTCCGAGTCGATGTCGGTCTTGACGCGAAATATGGAGGAAATCACCGGCTACACCGCCGGCGGCTGTTTCTCGTCGCTGTTCGCCAATCGAACCTCGTATCATTTCGACTTTCGCGGGCCGAGTTTTCCCGTTGACACCGCCTGCTCCAGTAGTCTGGTTAGAAAGAGCGTGTGCTGTTTTTTTTATTTTATGATTCAAACATTCATGTGCAGTTTTTATTTCGGGAACAGCGGCGAAATCCAATAAAACGCATGGGAGCCATTTGTATTTGTGGTTCAACCATTCATCCAATTCAGGGTGCAAGAAGCACTCCAAATTTGAATGAAAAAAGACGTTCAGAAACACACCCGTGTGTCAAATTTGCCGTGTTTTTTATTAATTGTGATTTCGTGCTATCCTATTTGTTTTTTGTCTATTTGCACACATGATTGGCATTATCTTGGCATTTTTGAGAAAGACAACTCCTGTGGTCTGCGACCAATCTCGTCTTGATTTAGAAGAGAAGGACTGTCGGTTCATTTACTCGGTCATCCTGTACGCGTTTGCAGCTCGCATTGCAACTGGCTGTAGACGCGATCCGCGAGGATCACTGCGACGCCGCCGTGGTCGCTGGCACCAGTCTGACGCTGACGCCGAACACGGCCATTCAGTTCATGAAGTTCGGCATGCTGTCGCCGGAGGGCAAGTCGAAGTCGTTCGACGCTAC
The DNA here is from genome assembly GCA_030248135.1 of Theristus sp. LFF4_11. Taxonomy (NCBI): domain Eukaryota; kingdom Metazoa; phylum Nematoda; class Chromadorea; order Monhysterida; family Xyalidae; genus Theristus; species Theristus sp. LFF4_11. The sequence continues at coordinate 5,951 of JASANC010003194.1, forward strand.
TGGTATTAGTTTTTAATTTTTTAATTTAATTTTTAATTTTATTTATTGTTCGTGCACCGGTTTCGCTTTTTTTGGTCGCGAGACGCTCTCAATGCGCGCATAGATTGGTGAACAGGTTCATGCGTGACGCGGGAATTCAAAATTATTGGCAAAGTGATCCGAGTCCCTGAAATAGGGCCGAGTCACTGAAGCGATTTTGAATTGCCGCATAAAGATTGAAACTGGTTTCCTTTCATGTGCGCCTGTGTGTGTATGTAACACCATCAATTCAATGATTTCATGGACTTTCAGCAATTCCAGGCATCATGAATTCAATGAGTTCATAGAGTTCAGAATCAATCCCAGGCAATAGCTACTCAATGATTTTGAAAAAAACGTTGCCCAATTCCAGGCAAGGGCTACGTGCGCAGCGAGGCTGTTGCTGCGATCTTCCTGCAGAAGCGCTCCGCTGCACGTCGCGTCTACTGCACGCTGGTGCATGCGAAGAGCAACGTGGACGGATACAAGGAAGCTGGTACGATAGACAGGGAAGACTTGTTGTCTGATGAGATTGATCGGAGGAAGATATTTGATAGATGGGAAAGATGACTTGTTGATACCACGACCATACTGAAATTGTCAAAATGCTTGATCGTATACAGTCGAAACTCTGTAACATATCCAACTGGGTGGTTGGTTGATGCGCACGGATTACCGTGGAGGCGGAGTTTAGTTTGCACCAGTATTCATGCATCACGTGGCTACCAGCCAATCAGCTAGTTGGATATGTCATAGAGTTTTTCTGTACTAAGCTTTCATAAAAACTAACCGCAGGGCAGGGCAGGACCACCACCGAATAAGGCGCTTTACTACAGAGAAAGCAAAAAGGGCACATCAGCGAACCAAAAAAAAGAAACCAGATTATTCTTCGCTAATCGAGACTCCACCGAATCAATTCTCGATTTACTTTTTACAGTGTGTCGAATAAAATCAATCAATCAATCAATGAATCAATCAATCAATGAATCAATCAATCAATCAATCAATCAAACAATCAATCAATCAATCAATCAATCAATCAATCAATCAGGTATCACCGTGCCGAGCGGTCTCATGCAGAAGGCACTGCTGGAGCGTGTCTACAGCGAGGCCGGCGTCAATCCGCGTCGTGTCACTTACGTCGAGGCGCATGGCACCGGGACGCAAGTGGGCGACCCGCAGGAGGCGTTCGCGATCACGGAGGTGCGTAAGCGGAGAGAGTGGGGAATGGGTTGACGATTTTGGACGTTTGACGTTTGAGTCAAGTGAGAGAGACAGAAATATGGAGGATAAAGCGGCATTCATGAAGCAGTATTTAGTGACGCGCAGCTATGTGTTAAAACAAGCAGCTACGCAGTTACTAAATACTTACTGCCTCATGAGTGTCCCTTAATTAATGTTTGGTGGTGCGAAATCGGTTCAGACTGCTTCATTTTGTTAAAGTCGACCTCAAACTGCAGCACTGGCCGGTCATACTGCACACGTTGAATGAAGATTTTCCAAGTTATGTCCGGTGTCCTGTCCGCCGCCCGCTCCATGAATCCAGCTTCAAGCTCCATGAATCCAGTTTGAAGCTCCATGAATCCATCTTCAAGTTCCATGAATCCAGCTTCATGAACTGAGTTCAATAACACGAAATAATATTTTACATAATTTAAAAAACTGATTTATTGAAGGTGTTCTGCCAAGACCGCGACGACCCGTTGCTGATTGGTAGCGTCAAATCGAACATGGGCCACTCGGAACCAGCCTCTGGCGTCTGTGCGCTCGCGAAGGTGCTGCTGGCGATGGAGCGCAAAGTGATCCCGGCGAATCTGCACTTCAGCGAGCCGAATCCGTATATCGCCGGACTGTTGGACGGGAGACTGCAGGTGTGAATGAAGTGAAGCATTCATGAAGCAGTATTTAGTGATCGCGTAGCTATGTTTTACCACAGCTACGCATCACTAAATACTGCAACATGAATGCCGCTTTAAAATTCGCTACAGGTGGTCGACAAGCACACGCCGTGGTCGGGCGGCTACGTCGGCATCAATTCGTTCGGCTTCGGCGGCGCAAACACGCACGTCCTATTGCGCTCACATCAGTCGAACGCCGATCCGCTCGGCGTCGCCCTGCCGAACTACCCGAAAATGCTCTGCTATGCGGCACGCACCGAGGAGGGGCTGCGCGCGGCGTTGGTGAAGGCGAATGAACATCTACACAATCAGTGAGTGTCGATCTGCTCAGTTCAGTTCAGTTCAGTTTTATTTATGCACTGAAGTGCATGAACAACATGTACAAAGTAATGCAAGATTACAAACCAACCACAGTTGGGTACAATCTTCGGTGCTTTGGTTGGCTTGTGGCCGCGCAGATGAGCGTAGAAACGATGTTCAACGTTAGATGTTGCCTTGTGGACTGCGGACTCTGACACCGCGAGGGCTGGACACTGTTTTTGACAGTGGTATTTTGGTGCCGAGACTCAATGCGCGAAATGATAGGGTGAACAATTTCATGCATGACGCGGGAATTCAAAATAATTGGCAAAGTGGTCCGATTAAATTAGCAACAGCTGTGCTGTCAAGCACTGCAACAACCTTGAACGTATACTTTTTCCAACAACGTTTTCTTTTCCTTTCCAGCTATTTCTACTCGCTAATGGCCGAGCAAAGCAACCTGAATCCAACTCAGAACCCGTACCGCGGCTACATCATCATGAACCGCGGGGAGGACAAGGAGCCGATCATCGACATTCAGGTATGTACAGGGTGTTTGTTTAAACCTGCAACTTCTTTCCGTGGAATACAGAGCACACGAAACTAGAACGGGATCGAAGTGTGGCAAGAGAACAACTTTTCGCCACAAATTGGGCGTGTTTGATTTCAACCAAACCCGATATCTTCGTTCTTCTAACTGTAATTCAAAGTTTCTAACTGTTTTGTATTCTGCGAAAAAAGTAACAGACTCAAATAAATGCACTTTATTTCGCACGTCGGAGGAACTTTTGTGCCAATTTTTACGTGAATTACATTTTCAACAACAACAACACGTCAAAATTAAACTCAACCAAAAACAATTGCCATTTCTCTGCAGAAAGTCAACCTGATCAACCTGAACATCAGCAACGACGCCGCCATCGAGACGCCCCGGCCGGTGTGGTACATCTACAGCGGCATGGGCAGCCAGTGGTCGGGCATGGCGCAGAAGCTGATGCGCGTTGATGTGTTCAAGAAGTCGATCATCGGATGCTCGGAGGCATTACGACCGTTGGGCGTTGACCCGTACTCGTTGCTGATGAGCTCCGATCCGGATGTCTTTAAGGTACACAGCAGGTTTCCGGAAACCTGTCATTTTCTTTGCAGAATACACAGCCGAACCCCGCGAGAGAAGAATGAACGGGGTCGTGGTTGGAATGGACATGTACACTACATTTTGTCACAAAAAGGGTTTTTGATTCCATTCCGACCAAACTCGCATCGATCCCCATCCATCCATCCATCCATCCATCCATCCATCCATTTTATTTCGCGATCCATCCATCCATCCCCGGTCATTCTTCTTCAATATTGGCGAACTCTCTATGTTCTGCGGTTTGAAGAAACTTACTGTTTAGCAAGGTTTCTCGCAAAGAGGCGGATCTGTCACCAAATCAACAACGATCAATCAATAATAATGGCAAAAAATATACCGCTTTTGAGAATAAGCAACCTGACTTTTTGCAGAACACGATGCACTGCATGGTCTGCATCACGTCCGTGCAGATCGCACTGACCGACATGCTTCGAATGATCGGCGTGGAGCCGGACGGAATCGTCGGACACTCCACCGGTCGGTTCGGCTTCTTCGAAGTCAAACACCCCATTTATCGCTAATTTATGTTCATTCATTCATTCACGCGAAATAAAATGAATGAATTGAATGTTCTGTTGTCGCAACTTCAATGCCGGTCTTTCTTCTTTTGCGAACCCTGTATTCTGGGAACAAAGTGACACGTTCATACAAACACACTGTATGCACTGAAGACCATATCATTCTCATCAAATCTAAATCATGTTTGTTCAAGCCTGCCCTGTATTCTGCAAAAAAAGTGACAGGTTTCAACAAACACGCTGTATATATACTGAAGACAATCATTCTCATCAAATCTAAATCATGTTTGTTTAAACCTGCCCTGTATTCTGCAAACAAAGCGACAGCTTCCAACAAACACCCAGTACATTGCAGGCGAGATGTGCTGCGGCTATGCGGACGGCTGTCTAACGCGCGCGCAAACGATGCTGCTCGCGTACTACCGTGGCCAGGCGGTCGTACAGGGTGGCCTGATGAACACGGGCGCCATGGCCGCCGTCGGACTGAAGTGGGAGGACGCACAGAAACGCGTCCCACCCGGTGTTGTCGCGGCGTGCCACAACGGCGCCGATTCGGTCACGATCTCAGGTGGGGGGCGATGAAAAAACGGTCTTTATACCAGGAAAAACCGGTTTTTATATTGCCGGAAAAGACGGTTTTATACCAGGAAAAACCGGTTTTTATACTGTCGTAAAAACGGTTTTTATACCAGGAAAAACCGGTTTTTATATTGCCGGAAAAAACGGTTTTTATTGCCAGGGAAAACTGTTTATTTTCGATTGTTCTGTTCCTTTTTATTGCTTCCTTTCCCAGCACCTAGTTTCTCCAAAACTTGGTCACGCACAAAAACAATCACAAATCAAGTTGTTGAAATCGTTGAAAAGCAACGTGAAGTCCAGTTAGAGTTTGACAGACTGATCAGTTGAGCGCAGTTTAATTGATATAACAGATCGCAAAAGACAAAAGGAACTAAAACCGGTTTTATTTCGCATGCCAACCTTTGCTTTCAGGCGACGCGAATCAGGTGCACCTGTTCGTTGAGGAGCTCAAAAAGGAGGACACGTTCGCGAAAGTGGTCGACAGCAATGGGGTGCCGTTTCACTCGCCGGCCATGCAGAAAGTCAGGCAAATCATGCACGACAAATTTTCGACGGTCAGTGTTTATTCATTTCATCGATCATGTTTCTTTCAGCATTATTGCGAAATCGGCAAGCGAAATCAGTACTAGTGTTGTTCATTGTCATCTGTTCGAGCTCTGTAATTTGCGAATTCAAAATGTGACAGGCTTAAACAAACAGTCAGCAAAGTGAAATCAATAATTCCTGTTGTTCACGAATGATGATTTCGCTTTGCTGCCGAGAAACTTCAGCGCTGTTTTTTGTTGAAAAAACATGTTCGTTCTCTGGATAATTAGCTGATTGGTTGGTTGCACACACGTGCAGACTGACACGTGCATTCGGCGCAGGCATTACTGCTTTGGAGGCGGAGTTCGCCTGCACAGAACGCACGCATCAGCGTGTGTGCGACCAACCAATCAGCTAGTTGTCTATAATATCAAAACGGACGTGTATACAGGTGATCACGGATCCGAAGCAACGAAGCCACCGTTGGGTATCGTCCTCTGTGGCCGAAGAGCAGTGGACCAGTCCGCTGGCGAAAACGTGCTCTGCGGAATACCAAGTGAACAACGCGACGTCGCAAGTGCTGTTCTATGAGGCGCTGCAAAAAATCCCGGACAATGCTGTCACGATAGAGGTGTGTGCTTGTAGACAGTTTAGTTTTTGGGTTCTGCGACTCAGTGGGTTTGGCAGACGTGGACAGGAAGTATGTTTATTCGTATGCTTGATGCGGGAGTTTAGAATTGTTTAAGGTGCCCGTTCGTCTATCACAGGTGTTTGGGCCGCTTCTCCATTTTTTAGATTCGTGCGTCACGCATGAAATTGCCGCATTGAGTTGTAGAATGTCAACGCAGAGCAGCTCTCCACAATCTAGTTTCTATGTCATATGCAACTAGCTGATTGGTTGGTGATGATCACGTGATGCACGCATTCCATGCTGTGTGGAGGCGGGGTGTGTCCTGCATGCATCATCCACGTGATCACCAACCAATCAGCTATCAGCTAGTTGCAAAAGAAATTGAATTATAGACTAAGTTGAAGTTTGATTCAAAGGTAAAAACAAAATCAAGAAATAATTTTTTTCCAACACAGATCGGACCCTCAGCGCTGCTCGCAGCGATCCTCCGCCGGAATCTCCCGAAGACCTGCACCAATATCGGGCTCTTAAAACGCGACCACGAGCAAGAGCTCGAGTTCCTGCTGGGCTCATTCGGCAAAATCCACCAATCGGCCGTGCCCATCTGGCTGCAACGTCTCTATCCGTCCGTCCAATATCCGGTGCCACCCGGTACACCGATGATCGCGCCGCTCTGCTCCTGGGACCACACGCAGGACTGGCTAACTGTCTCGGCAAAGGACGTCATCAATGGGGACTCCGGCGGCATGTCCGTTAGTAGCTCGTTCAAGATGGACCCGTTCGCGAACGAGTCAAAGGTGCGGGTTTTTTAAACGGTTTTTTGACCTTCCGAACTGAAAAATGGTGGTTTTTTGGGGTTTTGACCTTCCGCACTGAAAAATGTCCCTAACGATGTCCTGTCCTGGAAGTAAAAATGGTTACGTTAAGAAAGACGAGGGTGGTTTCGCTACTCACGGCTTTTAGTTCCGGGACACCATGCGGGACAGGACACCGGGTCCCGCTTCGGATAGTTTTATTTAGCGTGCCTATAATTTGGCGCAGCAAAAAATTTATATTGCAGAAGAGCAGAATAAAATATGCGTAAAATCAGGAAGCACATTATGTACCTGCTTGACAGGTTTCAACAAACATACTGTAGGCAACATAAACTGCTTGATCAAAAGTGACAGGTTTTTCAACAAACACAATGTTTAAACAGGAAACAAACTTGCACGATTACACTGTAGGCAACACATACTGCTTGACCAAAAGTGACCGGTTCCAACAAACACAGCGTGCATTCAGGAAGCGTACCTGCTTGATCACGTGATCGACGGGCGTGCTCTGTTTCCATTCACCGGCTACGCGGTGCTTGCGTGGCGCGCCATTTGCAAACTTCGGGGACTGGACCACCTGAAAACACCGGTGGAACTGCAGAACCTGACCGTGCACAAGCCGACCATTCTGTCCGGGCCCGGTCAGTTTTTTGCTCTATTTTTGAACGATTTTCAATCGGGTGTCTTTTGAAATTCAATTTATTGCATTAAAACGCCGTTCAGTTGACCACACGCTGAATAAAATAGCCAAACTGTTTGGCAAATCATGTAAAATTTGAAGTCTAAGGCGTTTCTGAGCACCAGACTCACCGTGGAAACTCTTGGGTAACGTTTTCTGGTCATTTGCAACTTTGGCAACGCGTTTTTGTTTATTTTTTTTTCAAGCTGTACGCTGATTGGTCAGAAACTAACATCAGTACGCGTGACGTCAACAACGTTTAGTTTTCAATTTTACGCAGTTTGAGAAAAATTTAACAAAAAAACAAAAATTGACACTTTTGTAGGTTTATAATATCAGATATAATTTTCAGTAAAACTGGACGTGCTGATCTGTCCGGGCGACGGACATTTCGAAATCTTCGACTCTGACGGCATGTCGGCTAGTGGCAACGTCGCCATCATTGACGAGGATGAAAACCAGCTGACGGAACCATACCAAGCACCGGTGGTGCCTGAGGGCGCCATCAAACTCGAGCCTGCGGACATCTACAAGGAGCTGTCGTTGCGGGGCTACGAGTGAGTATGATCTTTTGTTTTTTCGGTCCCGAGACTCAATGCGCCCTTAGATGGGCAAACAGTTTCATGCATGACGCGCGAATTGAAAAGTGATCCGAGTCCCCTAAATACAGCAGACTCAGATTTGATTGGGTGATTTTGAATGGCCACATAGAGATTGAAATTAGTTTCCTTTCCACGTCTGCACACGCATTCAGTTGCAGAAACTAAAAATTGATAATAGCCATTTGCCATTGATCCTTTCAGTTTTTTTGTGAAAAGCGCACGCAGTAAAACAATGCACTTGTTCGTGCACTTGATGCAGAAGCTTATCGATTCCGATTCAGTTCAATTTTCAGAGACGCAGCAAACAACTGATCTGCCTGGTTTTCAGAAAGAAACTCGCTTGTTAACAAAAAATCAGCGCACGGGTTTGCGCGTATTGAATCGACAAGTACACGAACACGTGCATCGACATTGTTTCGCGTATGACCTAAACTACCGTATACCAATCCCAAAACCTACCGTACACCCCTAATAAATCCATTTCCAGGTACAAAACGCAGTTCCGCGGCGTGAACGCCGTGTACGACGACGACGGCAACGCCAGCATCGCGGACGTCGCCTGGCACAACAACTGGGTGACGTTCCTTGATGCGCTGCTGCAGACGATCGTGTTCCTCTTCCAGGACGACACCCTGCGACTGCCGACGACCATGCGCTACATGCGTATCGATCCGACGGCGCACGAGAAGCACACGATGGAGACGGAGGGTGGGTGCAGGAGGCAGTGCAGGAGGCATGCAGGATGCAGTGTAGGATACAATGCAGGATATAGGGCAGGAGGCAAAAAACATTTTCTGCGTGGTAGTATGAAACTCCCTCTCACATGTAGAAATACAATAATGCACTTGTACAGTGGAATTCTAAATTTATAGAGAGTCTGCTGATTGGTTGGTGCATGCATTCTGTGCAGGCATTGCTGTAGAGGTGGAGTCTGCCCTGCACAGATAGACTGCATCACGTGCTCACGATGTTCGTACACTTATCGATTCACACGCACAAACCCGTGCGCTTGAAATTTTTTATGTCACGTATGAAAACTCACTTGTTCAGACGGCGAGAAATTCATTCGCATCCGCAACGACGTCGCGACGCAGGAGACGTTTGCGGGCGGGGTGCAGATGGCCGAACTGGACACGGTCACCGCACCGCGGCGCCCCTTCCATCCGGGACGGGTAAAACGTTTTATGACATAAGAATATCTGGGGCCCAAATACACTGATGTAAGGGCCCCGTTCATACTGGCGTGTGCGTATACGGCACGGCACGACCGGTCTCGTGTTATTGTGTGCTATGGTACGTACAGACGTACGGCACGGCACGCCATGTGTTACTTCTCGTGTTATTGCATATACTGTGCCGTCCATCGATACATGCCTTTGACGTATACTTCGACGTACATCAGTATGAATAGGCCGAAACCGCACCGTAACACCATTCATGTAGCATTCTTGTGGCAGTATTCAGTGACCGCACAGTTATGCTGCAACATGAATGCGCCTTTACTATCTACACTTACAAAAAATCTTTATCTCCGTCTGCAGCTATGGCTGGAGAAAGTCTCGTTCGCGCAGCTATGCTGCAACATGAATGCACCCTTACTATGTAAACTTACAACAACTGTTATCTCCGTCTGCAGCTATGGCTGGAGAAAGTGTCGTTCATGGCGCACGAGGACGCCGAGTGCTACAACGACGACCCCGAACGTCGCGCCCACCTGCAGTCGTACGCGAACGCACTGCGCGTCACGTTGGCCGATTTCTGGAAACGCACACAGACCGCGAACGTGTTCGTGAATGCGTGGCCGGACGCGCCGCTGATCAGAGAGGCGTTCAAGCAGATCACACTTGACGACGGACATCGTATGACCGACGAAGTGGGCCCGCTGATAAACCTGGTGAACGAGCTGTTTCCGGACACCGCCAATTTGGACACCTGTAAGGGGCGCTTGTGATGTTAATTTTGCGTTTTTTCTTGGTTATGCTATGCTCAATGTGCGCGTCGAAAGGGTAGTTTCATGCATGACGCGCGGGAATTCATAATTGATGAAGTGACCCGTAGTCTCTCAGATATATGGCTGAGTTACTAGGCCGATTTTGATTTGTGGAATCAAGTATAAAACTAAATTTTGTTCCACATCGCAAGAGGACTACATTGAGTCGTAGGACCACAAGAAAAGAAGGGTGATTCGCTTTCTGGCACTTACGTTGTTCGCAATGTTTACATTGTTATGCACAAAAAAATAGTGCACATGTTCGTTCACTTATTGAAACAGATGCAGTTCAATTTTTCAGATGCAAGAAAACTGTTTCTAACTTTCTGAATTGTTTTTACCAAGTAAAAAAGCCTCTGGAAAAACTTTGCAAGTAAAAGCGCACGTGTTTGTGCATGTGAATCGATCTAAATGCCCGAACATGTGCATTTACTCATGCACAATTATCCGCATCTCATATCACGCAAAACTATCATTCCTCCATTTCCCCATCCACAGACACGCTCGACGAGATGATGGCCACGGTGCGCGAGCGGCACGAACAGCTCGGCGACGATCCATTCCACTCGGCCAGTCTCCACCAACGCACCCTAAAGCCGATCAACGACATCGCGCAGGAGACGCTTGGCGGGCATCATTGCCGAATCGTCTGCGTGAATCCGCGCGACCAGGCGACAATGAAGGCCGTACATTCGCAGGCGATGACTCAGCCGTTGATCGAGCTCGACTGGACCGTGCTGTCAAAGACAGCCGCCGCCATGGTCGATCAACTGCCCGACCACTGGACGAAACGGCCGTTGAATGTCGACATCTTCGCCGGCTCCGTCCCGGACGGCTCCAAGGGACAGTTCGACGTGCTCTTAATCGATCGAGTGCTGAGTCAGGCGACGGACGTCAGTCGATGTCTGAGGCGAATGGCGGAGTTACTGCGCGATGATGGGATGGGCATCGTGATTGAGAACACGGCGCATTATGAGTTGACGGCGCTGGTGGACGCGCTGCGATTGGGCACGCTGCCCGCGGTGGGCGATAGTAGACGTGTCTATGGTTGGTGGGGAAATCAACACGGAAATGATCGTGTTTTTTCAATTCCATTTCTATCCATTTTATTTCGCGGAAAAGCAGCAAACTCCGATAAAACTGTATGTACACCCAAAAACATGCAGTGGCATGTAGTTTTTGTTCAATACACCAGAGACAAGCCGCTGCGGTTCATCTCTTGAGACGGCTTTTGCATTCCACGCTGAATGGAAATGTGTCCGGACTCCGGAGTGGTGTGTCCTGTCTCAGAAATCAAAGCACAGCACAATTAAAAAATCGAGAGGGTGGTTTCGCTACTCCATTGCTGATGAGGTTACTTTCAGTTCTGGGACATCGTACGGGACAGGACACCCGCGGCGGACATCCCGGCGGTTAGGACGCCGGACACAACTTCGGTCATTTTGTTGTTTAGTTTGTGAATTTACAGTATAACTCTACAACATATCCAACTAAAGCTGGTTGATTGATGCGCATGGATTGCTGTGGAGAGGTGGAGTTTGATTTGCACAGAATCCACGTATCACGTGACCACCAAAACCAATCAGCAAGTTGTATATGTTCCAGAGTTAGCCTGTATACCCTAAAAAGCGCGCATCGATATAATTATCTCCGCCTCCCCCACCAGGTATGTACCTTCGCCACGACGACTGGCTGGCCGAATTCACCGCCGCCGGTTTCGACTGTGTCGCCTACCACACGGACCCGAGCCAACCGACCACGGTGTACCTGATTCATCGGAGGCCCTCGGAGCCTCGGGAGCCGCGATTCTTCGACGCCGACGATGTGCAGGAGTTCAGTTGGGTGGAGCCACTGCAGAGGGACGTGGTCGCAGGATTGGGGACGGATGAGAAGCACACGCTGTGGGTGACGAGCACAAAGGTAAGGAAGGAGAGTTTTTGTAAACAGAGAGAAACTCCGCGTGCGAGCCGTGTGTGGGGTACCTCGGTGCGGGGCGCCGCAAGCTGCTGCGGGGTGGGACAGAACACCGGCCTGCGGGGCCGGGTCGAATTTGCCCACTGACAATGATCGCAGTCTCTCTTGCGCAGCCCGCAAAATGTCGCACCCGAGTGACATACATGCTTTTTGGTCTGCCTGTTTTTGTAGTTGCATGCGGCTAGTCTAACTTTTTTCATACCTGTCACACCGAAATGACGTCACGTGCTCAAAAACATGCGCTTGTCACGCTCAGCTTACTAGACTTTCAGTTGGACTAATTTCTCCATGTGAAAAAAAAGTTGAGAAATCGAAACTGAGAAGCTCTGGTGCTTGTGCACGACCAGACGAGCCGTTCTTCAAAGCGAATGACGTCATTTCGGTGCGACACGTTTGACAAAGTCCACAATAGTTCCTTTCCTACATCGGCAAACCTGTATCGAGTCGCAGAGCCCAAACAAAAAAAAATTTGATCACACTATTTCACACAGGTTCGTGACAACGGACTGGTCGGGCTCGGACTGTGTCTCCGCGAGGAGGAAGGCTCCGCAATGAACCGCATCCGCATCCTGCAAGACGTCAGTCTCCGCGAAGAGGAACCGGAAATTGATCTCGAGGCTGATGAGGTGAAGGAAGTGGTGCAGCGTGATCTCCACGAGAACGTGCGTCGTGACGGCCGCTGGGGCTCCTATAGGCATATGATCGTCAACGAAGGTTGGTGTTTTTGGAAATAAAAATGGAATACATTCACATACATTTGCACGCATTGTACATTTCTACATTTGCACACAAATCACTGATGGCGTCACTTCACGTTTTTGCTCCATATGAAAGCGCGTAGCGAACGTGACGCCAAGCGCTTCAATCTCCATGAATGGCGCTTCAGACTGAAATGGCTTAAACGTGACAGGTTCAATCAAAACAACCGTGCTGACATCTCTCTCTGATATGACTGAAAAGTGACAGGTTCAATCAAACAAACCAATGATGTTACGTCTCTCTTTTTTCCAGACGAAGCGCACACCTACGGCCAATGCGAGCACGCCTACGTGAACACACTCGTCCGCGGCGACCTGTCCAGCCTCACCTGGGTCGAGTCCGTCAATCAGCACTTCGACAAACTCACGGACATGCCGGCGGCCATTGGCCTCTGCGCGATCTACTACGCACCGTTGAACTTTCGCGATGTGATGATCGCAACGGGGCGGTTGCATGTGGACGTGATTCCGCCGGTGATCATCGACGGCAGCAAGGGCGCGGCGGTGTTGTATGACAAGGACTGTCTGCTGGGCACCGAGTTCGCCGGGCGAATGGTGGACAGCGGGGAGAGGGTGATGGGCATGCTGCCCGGGCGGGCGCTGGCGACGACCGCAGTGGTGCATCGCCACTGGACGTTTCCGGTGCCGAGCCACTGGACGATGGAGGAGGCGTCCACGGTGCCCGTCGTTTATTGTAAGCGATCGGAAGTTTGTCCGGCTTTGGTTTTTTTGTGTTTGTTGGTAGAGTGAAATGGTGGGCAAATGTCATTGTTGACTACACATTGCTTTTATAATTTGCTGTGCAGAACGGGACCCGTTCGCGTGTGCACACTTCAGACACAGTCACATTGAGCATTTTTGTCGTGTTTATGGTGCAAAGTACTGTGTCATTTTCAATGTCACTTTGAGTTGCGAATCGTGTTCCATGCACGCCATAGATTTCGTCCGAATAAGATGAAAATTCATCAGTCGATCGCTTGCCCCAAAACGCGTAACAACATGCAGAAGCCGCTCATTCGAGGCAATTTTTTGGGGGTTTCCACAACACTTTGAAAAAACTGATTGCATTCGAAATGTTAAAAAATTGACACAGTAGTACATGTACTTTGTGCCGTGAGCACAACAAAATGCTCAACGTGAAGGGGCATTCATGATGCAGTATTTAGTGACGCGTATCACGGTCATAGCATAGCATAGCATAGCAAACATAGCAACGCGGTCACTAAATACTGCTTCATGAATGTCGCTTGACTGTGTGTGGGTTATTGATCCCCGAAAACAGCAAACACAACTCCTTGAAATGTTCAGGCACCGCCTACTACGCGCTGTGCATCCGCGGCAGCATGAAACGCGGCGAATCGGTGCTGATCCACGGCGCCTCGGGCGGCGTCGGTCAAGCTGCGCTCGCGATCGCACTAAACTACGGCTGTCGTGTGTTCGCCACTGTTGGCACACCGGAGAAGCGTCAGTGGATTCGCGAACGGTTTCCGGCGATAAAACCGGAGCACATCCTGAACAGTCGATCGACGCAGTTCGAACGCGAGATTCGTCGCGCGACCAAGGGCAAGGGCGTTGATATCGTGCTGAACTCGCTGTCCGAGGATAAACTGCATGTGCGTGAAGGATTGTTTTTGTGTTTTTTGTGTTTTTTTGCGATAATCTTGGATCGCATGTCGCCTGAGTTGGTAAGCCAGTTCATTTTGTTTGGGACACGCTGGAAATTGTGCACAGGTTCGTGCACGTATCGATTCACACGCATGAACCCGTGCATTTAAAATTGTAGTCAAGCAAAAACAACGAAAAAAAACAATGCAAAATGTTTTTTGCTTTTAAAAAAGAGGTGAACCTGAATCGATTTGTGCGGTCATCGACATGTGCATTTTTTTCAAGTGATGGGTGGTCTCACTGCTCAACGCAATCAACAAAAAACAAAAAAACGCGTTTTCGTTTATGGTTTTGCAGGCAAGCCTCCGCTGTCTGGCGCAACACGGCCGCTTCCTGGAGATCGGCAAGTTCGACATGAATCGAAACTCGCCAATTGGCATGAAGATGTTCCTGCGGAACGTCACGTTCCATGGCATTCTTTTGGACGCGCTGACGGACGAACGCAGCCTCGAATGGAACGCCGTTCGCCAGCTGGTGATGGATGGCATCAAGGCTGGCGTCGTCAAGCCACTGCCCTCCACGGTGTTCTCGGCGGCCAAGGTGGGCGGAGCTTAGTTCTAGTTCAGTTTTATTCTGCCGTGCACGCCAGGTGACGACACCGACAATTATTGACAGTTTGAATTGAAATCTGTTATGTATGATTTCTTATTTTCGTTCAGTTCAGTTCTAGTTCAGTTTTATTCTGCAGTGCACGGCATAATACCAGAGGAGTGTAAGACACCGTGAGTGGGCAAGCCAAAACACAACAGAATCGGAAAGCACACACTAACGACAAAAAACTAAATGGAGCATGAAAAACAAAAAACGCTGGGACAACACAAAGTCGAACGCATTGAGTCTCGACATCAAGAATGGATCATAGCGGCGCAGAGTACCACAAGGCACACACAAAACAGGATTTTGGCAAAAAACGCCATTGTTGTTGTTGTTGTGCGGCTGGCGAGTGTTGCAAAGCAGTATTATTGCGCCGGAGGCAGTCAAATATGGCGCTGCTTTTCTTGTAAAAACAATCGCTCAACGGCTTTTTACGGCTCCTTTCCCTTGAGCCCCACCAAAAACAATCGCCCTCGCAGGTCGAAGACGCCTTCCGCTACATGGCCGCCGGCAAGCACATCGGCAAGGTGGTCGTACAGATACGGCCGGATGATCGCGTCGAGACCGCATCAGCTGCAGTGAGAATGCGGGCACTCCGGCGAACGCTGTGCCACCCGCAGCACGTGTACCTGATCACGGGGGGTCTGGGCGGACTCGGCCTGGAGCTCGGACAGTGGCTCGTGAACCGCGGCGCCTCAACGTTCGTGGAGGCGATCATTAGAAAACTTTATTCTAATTGGCAGTATTATTGGTTTTGATGGCCGGGTAGCAGCAGAATATGGACCTCATGCATGCAGAAATCGCTGATGCATGTGCAGATGCATGTGTTCGTGCACATGTTTGTACAATTTCGTGCACTTTATTGATTTACATGCAGACAAGCCCGTGCAGTAAATTTTTTGAACGGCTCTTTCTGCTTTTGAAAACGATGCAGATACAACCGTTTTTGCTTATGAAAATCCGAATCTTGAATGAATCTGGTGAATCGGAATCGATATGTGCACGGGTTTGTGCATCTGCATCAATAAATGCACGAACACGTGCGTCTACATGTGCATCAGTGATCTGCATGATGGCGTTTCACTTTCTGGTTCCCCAGTGAACGTTTTGCACGAATGATTCTTTCGGCCAATCCATTCTTTCTTTTCCATTGCAGCCTTATCGTCCCGCCTAAACGACTCTTTTTTATCGACCTTTTTTTTCTTCCATTGCATTCGCGTGCAGCATAATCTCATTGTCGTCCCACCAAAACGACTCTTCTAACGAATCAATCCATTCCTTCCTCCTCCATTGCAGTCTCGTGCTGACCAGTCGCAGCGGTATCAAGACCGCCTACCAGGCGCGTTGCGTGCAGCATTGGCGTCGCAAGGGCGTCCACGTTGTCATTAGCACCACCGACATCGCCACTCAGGACGGTGCGGATCGACTGATCGACGAATGTCTCGAACACGGACCACTTGGAGGCGTCTTCCATCTGGCGATGATCATCCGTGATACGTTGTTCGAGAACCAGACCGCGGATAATTTCGTGCAGACTGGCCAGATGAAGTACTGGGGCACGAAGCATCTGGACGCGGCGACGCGACGCAAATGTCCGGAACTGAAATGGCAAGCCAGCGATTTTGAGAGAGAGCGTTGAGAGCGATTTCAGAACTTTTCTTGATCGTTGACTACAGTGAGGTTGCGTGAACCTGGCTGTCACTGTTTTGTTTCCGCAGAATACGAAAGCGGCATTCGTGAAGCAGTATTTGGTGACCGCATAGCTCTATGTTTTAACACGACTGCGCGTCACTAAATACTGCTTATTCATGAGCCCCTTGAGCTTGCGAATGGAGCGAAAGAACACAGCGAACACTTTTTGCAAAAAAAACAAATTAGCCATTTTGATTTGTAACTAAACATTCGTTCTCCCAACGTTGCGCACGCTCTGTGTTCTGCAAAAAAAGAGTGACGGGTTTCAACAAGCATACTTTACATCAAACAGAAACAACCGTTTCATATTCCCATTCATTCATTTCTTCACAGGTTCGTGCCGTTTTCATCAGTATCGTCCGGTCGCGGCAACAGCGGACAGACGGCCTACGGCTGGGCCAATTGCACCACGGAGAGAATCGTCGAGCAACGACGGCACGCCGGCTATTCGGGGGTCGCCATTCAGTGGGGCGCCGTTGGCGATGTCGGTGTTGTCATTGACGCCATGAAAGGTGACACAGCACGACAAGAAAACCACTGAACTTCTTACTTGTAACCGGATTGAACTGTGTAAACTTGAAATCTGAGCATTTTTGACCTCTGAGCTCCGGACTCACGACCGCTACTTCTCGGAAGCGTTTTCCGCCGGTCATTTGCAACATTGACCATGCAACAGCTTCTGACCAATCAGCATATTTAGTTCGAAAAAGCTGACAAAACGCGTCGCAAACAAACGGCATGCCACCAGTGCCAATGCAAATGCGGCGCTAGCGACGACGGCACAACTGTGAAATGACCGATGATGCTCGTGATGATCTTTGATATTTTGAAATGCTTGCAGGCGACAACTCGTCGGTGGTCGGGGGCACGCTGCCCCAGCGAGTGCCGAGTCTGATGCAAGCACTCGATCATTTCCTGCTCTGGGACTACCCGATCGTCAGCAGCTACGTCCGCGCGGACACCGGCAACCAGGGATCCTCGTCCGGTGGTACGTTGTTGCTCGCTTATTAAGGGTGCATTCATGAAGCAGTATTTAGTGACCGCGTAGCTATATGTTTTAATGTAGCTGTGCGTCACAAAATACTGCTTCGTGAATGTGCCTTTAGACATCCATTTTGCCACAACAACACCAAAAGTTGAATGAAAGAAAACTGCGGTTAAAGTTTGTATGTTTGCACCTGTCACGTTTTGACGCAGAAGTTTTTTAGGTTCTGCGACACAATGTGTTTGCAAAGGAAACAGTTTCTATCTTCATGTGGCAACTCAAAATACCCAAAGTGACTCGGCTCTATTTAGGGGACTCGGATCACTTTACCAATTTTCGAATTCCCACGTCATGCATGAACCTGTTTATTCATCCATGCGCGCATTGAGTCGCGGAACCAATTAAAAAATAATACAGCAAGCGAAAGAAGAACGAAAGTGTCGGGTTTGGTACTTTGGTTGACATTAAACCCCGGGGGTAAATATGTTTCGCCGTCTCGTTCTTTCTTCTTTCGCGAACTTTCGGAAGTCTGCACCGCAAAAAAACCGATTTCAACAAACATATCATACTTTCCCAACGGTGGTGTGTTGTTGTTGTGCTTTAGGTGACCTGCTCTCCGCCGTCGCACACATCATGGGCGCCACTGACCCGTCCTCACTTGATCTCGACTCAAATCTCGGCGACATCGGCATCGACTCGTTGATGGGCGTCGAAATCCGACAGTTGCTTGAACGGGATTTCAGCATCGTTCTTTCAATGAAGGATATCAGAATGGTGAGCAGAATGATGAGCAGATGCGGTCAAACGCTAAATTATAGGCGGTGAGCTGATCGGTTGGTTGGTTGGTTGGTGGCCACGTGCATGCGCATGCTTTCTGTGCTGTGGAGGCGGAGTCTGTCTTTGCATTCATCACGTAGTGATCACCAACCGATCAGCAGACAGCCTAGAATTTTGACTGCAGTCGAACTCTTATTTAGACGCAAATTTAGAAGCAAGTTTCACAAATAACATTCCAAATATTTGAAATTGACAAGTTCCACAAAAGGAAACAAAGCATTCCAAATATTTCACAACGCATTGTTCACAGTTGAACTTGCGTACGCTGAAAGCGATCGCCGAGGGTGAGGTGTCGCTGGCACAGGTGCGCGAGCAGGCCGGCGACGGCGACGGCGACGCCGAGAAAACGGGCGAGCAATCCGGCGAGCCCCAATCGGCCGAGGATCTCGAGCGGCAGATGAATCAGCTGTTTAAGTGAGTGGAGCAGCTTTTTTTCAAGTGCGTTCGTGCTCATGGCATCAAATATTTTGTTATCACTTTGGAGTTTTGCCAGCAATGAATCGAGTTTCACAGTACGCCACGGAATCGTTTAAGTATGAGAAGAAAATTCACACAAATCAGTGGATTGTCCAAAAACGATTTGTGCCACACTTTTTTGCGATTTTCCACAAAACTTTAAAAAAGATTGACTGCATTCGAAATATTTTAAAAAATGACATGCAGTAACTTTATGCCATGAGCACGACACTTTATGCCAATTTGCATTCGGCACGGCGGTTTCCTTGTGCTGTTATCAGGCTTAAAACCGAAAGAAACACGATTCTATTCTCGAGACAAAAAACTTTTCGTAATTACAAACAAACCGCTCAACAATTCCAATCAAACTAAACTCTTGCCCTACTACACTGCCAATTCCCATATCGCCACACACCCATTTAGACTGCGCGTCGGCGTCGAAGACATGGCCGCCGTGCTCTCGAACGACGATCTCGTCGCGACCAACGACGTGCGAACGGGCGAGCCGGTCTACTTTGTGCACTCGATCGAGGGCATCGCGACGCCCGTCAGGCGCCTGTGCGCTCAGTTGAACGTGCCTGCCGTTTGCTTCCAGTGCACGCAGCGGACGCCGTTTGAGACGATCGAGGCTGTTGCGACGCATTACATCGAGGTGCGCGTTGTTGTTTGGGGCTTTAGGTGATGTTTAAGCCAGAAAAGCGTACAGAATGGCGACGAGTAGGGTACCGGTCGAGTTTGTCTCTGTCATTAGTGGCTATTCACCCCTCGAGCGGGGCTCGATCCCCCGAACGCTCATACAAGAAGGCCATGAGAGTGACAACCACAGGGCAAGAACTGCATTGGCCAACCGCTATATTCAAAACTCGCTGAACATTCGTGCGCATTCAGCTCACTTCACCCAACATTTCAGCTCACTTCACCCAACATTTCAGCTCACTTCACCCAACATTTCAGCTCACTTCACCCAACATTTCAGCTCACTTCACCCAACATTTCAGCTCACTTCACCCAACATTTCAGCTCACTTCACCCAACATTTCAGCTCACTTCACCCAACATTTCAGCTCACTTCACCCAACATTTCAGCTCACTTCACCCAACATTTCAGCTCACTTCACCCAACATTTCAGCTCACTTCACCCAACATTTCAGCTCACTTCACCCAACATTTCAGCTGCTGCGCGCGCGTCAGCCGGCCGGTCCGTATCGCCTGGTCGGCTACTCGTACGGCGCCTGTATCGCCTTCGAAATGGCCTGCAAGCTACAGGCCGCAGGCGACGAAGTGCAACTCGCGCTTCTGGACGGCTCTCACGCGTACATGCAGACGTACCGCAAGGCATACCGCGCCAATTACGGCGTCCAGTCTGATGATCTCATCAATAACGCGCTGTTCGAGACGGAGATTCTCGTGCAGTTCTCCATACGTTTCGCCAACCTCGACTATGGAGGTGAGGCGGGACAAAAAACACAAAACAACGTGTCAAGAGATGGGGGCCAAGTTTGTGGTGTCCCACGGTTCTGGTGTCCATCTTGGTGTGCCTATCTTGGTGCCCACCTTGGTGTGTCCATCTTGATCCTTTCTTGGTGCCTACTGTGGTGCTTTATCTTGGTGTGCCAATCTTGGTGCCTATTGTGGTGCCTGTGTCCATCTTGATCCTTTCTTGGTGCCTACTGTGGTACTTATCTTGGTGTGCCAATCTTGGTGCCTATTGTGGTACCAAACTTGGTGCCCATAAAAACACGCTCGGCAGCGTTCCAACAATGTTTATGCAGACACTATGGAGTCATTTGAAAAAAAACGAGTTTTTGACAATGGGCACCAAGATGGTATCCATGAAAGGCACCAATTAGGTATGGGCACCAACACGGCACACCATCCTGGCAACTTTCTTTGCGGGGGAAGTTTTACGTTTGTATTATTGGTGTCTCTCCGAATTATTATTATGACGAAGACTTTCCTTTGTTGTTGTTGTTGGCGATTTTAGGCGATGTTTTTTAGCCAGGGCTAACCCAGAAAGTCGTACAGCACGCCGTCGAGTAGGGCGCCCATCGAGTTTTCTCTGTCATTCAGTGCCTATACATACACCCCTCGGCGGGGCTCGATCGCTCGAGCGCACAGAAAAGCGTCTAACGCGGTACCACCAGACCTAATTTCCACGGTAGCACGAGCGGTGACAATCCTAATTTCTTTTTTTTCAGCGATGCGTTTCCGCCTGATGAAAGAGAAAGACTGGGATGCTCGCGTGGCAACCATCGCCGCTGACGTGACGTCTTCTGGCATCTGGAAGGAAATCGATACGTTCACATGGGCGGCGAATGCGTTGCGAAACAAGTTTCTCGCTGCTGACAAGTGAGTTTTTCGGTTTTTTTTTAGTTTTCAGGTTGTATAAATTGTTCTTTGTAAACTTCATGAATGATCTTTCATGAAACATATTATTGGCACTTATTGTCCAGATTCAACCCCGAATACACGTAGATACAAAGGAAAACCTTTCCTCTGTAAACTGAATGATCTTCAGGAAACATATTGGCATTTATGTACATTGTCCAGATTCAACCCCGGAATACACGTACAAATGAAAACCTTTCCTCTGTAAACTGAATGATCTTCATGAAACATATTGATTGGCACTTATTCTCCAGATTCAACCCCGAATACACGTACAAAGGAAAAGTGACGCTATTGCGCGCCGAACAGGGTGCTGCGAAAGAAACGGATGTCGGCAATGACTATGGCGTTGGAGATGTGAGAAGAGTTTGGAATTTGGAGTTTTAATCATCGCAATTTTTTTATCGTTTACAGTCGAACTCTAAATTATAGAAAATCAGCTGATGATTGGTTGGGATTACGGTATGCATGCTTTCTGTGCAGGCATTACTGTGGGGGGCGGAGTTTGGTTCGCACAGAAAACACGCACACCGTAATCCCAGCCAATCAGCAGATTCCCTATAATTTAGAGTTCGTCTGTGTATCTTCTGAAGAATAGTAATGGAATCAACATTGCAGGTTGTGGATGGTGAAGTGGACGTGCACGTTGTCGAAGGCGACCACGACACCTTCGTGCAAGGCAGCACATCGCATAAGACCGCTGCTATTCTGAATGCTTTGTTCGCGGAATCATAGTGACAATTGATGATATGTGAAAATCTTTGTGAATATCTTGTTTATTATTATTATTTGTTTTCTGTCGTTATTTTGTTTTGTTTTTTTCACATTTATAAGATGCCGGATATTTGAAATGCTGATATCTTTTACGAAGTGTTTTTGTTTTCTTTGACTTTTGTCCTTTTTTAATGAATTTTTATTGAAAATTGAAGTTCAAGTATATGAGTGCCAGGAATACCTGTTATACTGCTGATTTCTGTCCGTTTTTTGACATTGCCTGCTTCTTTTACCATTTCGAAATGAATTGGTTCTAGAGTTTTTATTATTGCTGCCTTTTGTTTCTGTAAGCAGAGTATTCGGAATTGTAATTTTTGCCTTACTTTCAGTCGGTAGTTCTTCCAAAAGCAACACTGACATTGCCAAAATCTTGCCAACAGTGTAAAGTTTGAACTTTTTTCAATGTTTTATAACAATGGTTCAATATGTTTGATTGGAAACTGTGGTTTTTAGAATTTATACTTTTAACCATGATTTTGCGTGTTTTTTTCAATGAAACTTTTGTGTAAAATTATGTGAAACTTTATTGTGCCTCAAGTAAATTGAATCAGTGCCACAATGTCACGGCAGTTCCATGCCAACATGTATTTTGTAGGTACGAATTGCTGCTAATTTTTGTTGTTTGTGCCTTCATGATTGCCATAACGATCAAATACAGGATATATGTTGTTGATCAAAAATATGTTCAGAATAATATTTAGAAATATATTTGCATCATTTCTTTTTTGTTTATTTGTTCATTGCTTCAACAATTTTTTGCTTAAATGGTGATGTTATTACTGCCACAATGCCTTTTCTGTTCTGAATTTACTCAACATTCTTCTGTGTTGTTGCAAAAAACACGATTTTTGTGTTTATGAAAATGAATATTATTTTTTGACACAAAACTAAGATTATTGATGAGCAATGTCGGTCACATAAAATGTTAAAGCTTTTCTAAATATTTATATGCAAATAACAATGTTAAAAAATTAGCACAACTGATCACCAAGAAAACTAAGGTTTTTTTTCTGCGTTTTTGGGCGTTCAGAATAAAATATTTGACACACAATTGACACGCAGTATGTGACCATTTTGGACACTGTAACCTTATAAATGTATGTACAAAAAAGCTTGATCAAGTTTAGAAGGAACTTTTAAAATCAATCAAGATGACCAGAAGGGAAAATGAGCCCATTATTATTTGAAAATAGCACGTATGCAAAACAGAGGAGTCTAAAGCGCCATTCATGGAGGTTGAAGCGCGTCAGCGCACCTCCAGCGCGCGCGTGCATGAATGGGCATGAACCAACAGAAACGTCACGCAGTTTGAAACAAAATCCATCAAACAAAAATTGCGAAATAGCAAAATTCTGCGGTGGTTTACAGTTTACATGTACAGTTTTCACAGGGATGGTACCAACTTTTCAGTTCTTACTCATAGGATCCGTTCCAGTCGACGTTGTGTTGGTCATCGCCTGAGCGTAGCTCGGTGGCGGCGTCATTGCCGTCGGATACTCCGGTGGCATCATCGATGGCATCGGCGGTGGCACACCAGGTGGCACTGCGGTGTACGTCGACTGCGAATGGCCACCCGAGGTGGTGGCGTATTGGCCAGCACTGGTAGCCGCTTCCACGTTGCTGCGCTCTTTTTCCGTCACGTACTGGTAGCAGCGGAATGCGACGTAGCAAAACACCGCCTGGAAACGAGGTGTGATTTCAAAAAAGGTGTTACAGTTCTAAATCGAACTCTAAATTATAGGGAATCAGCTGATTGGTTGCTGATCACGTGATGCATACATTCTGTACAGAAATTGTTGTGGAAGCGGGATCGCTTTTGCACAGAAAGTATGCACCCCGTGATCAGCGACCAATCAGCTGATTCCCTATGATTTAGAGATTGATTGTAACTCAATAACATATGCAACTAGCTGATTGGTTGGTGATCCAGATGCAGATATATTCTATGCAGACCAAACAACGCCGCTCCACAGCAATCGATGCACAGAATGCATGCATCAACCAATCAGCTAGGTGGATATCTTATTGAGTTTTGTAACAGTAACCGCTTTAATACACAAAGTTCGCTGTTTGCTACTTCGTCAGGTAGACGCAAATACCGCGGTGCCCTCTGGCTCGTCAGTGCGACGGACACCAGGCAGAACTGCCGAAGGTGTTTTACCAAAGGTTAGCGCCTGTCAACCATTCAACACACCAAACATCAACAAACCGTCACCAGAGCGAACGGATTCAGAGAAACCGCCTGCAGACACGCCTGCACCAGGCTAAACGCGATGTAAGGCAGCAGCAGATGCTTGCGCTCCGTGTTCACCCCGTACAACATCAGGCAGATGACGCAGGCTTGTAGACCAGCCAGCATCACCATCGACCAGAACAACCAACCTGTGTGGAGAACTGGCATGGCACATGGACACTACGACGTTTACTACGATCTTTTGTTTTTGTTCTGAGACTCAATGCGCGCAAACAGTTAAATGAGTGACGCGAGAATTAAAAAAATGGCAAAGTGATCCGAGTCCGCTAAATAGGGCCGAGTCACTTAGGCTAGTTTGAAGTGCCACACCAAGAAACTGGTGTCCTTTAACGTCTGCACACGCATTGGAATGTCAGAACCGAAGAATATTGACAATACATCGCTTTTCTCTTCCATGAACGTACGTGCGCGTTCATCATTGCCGTACAGACTCCAGAACCGGCTCGTTACAGTTTGCGGCGGTTGGTCGGCATCGATCGGAGAGCCCGGCCGATGCTCCACTTCGGTCGCGTTTCGCGCTTTTGGAGCGAGCGTCAGCATTCCCAAGGACATCCCGAAGAAGATCACCAAGAAGATGAGCTGAAAATTTCGTAAGGGCATTCATGAAGCAGTATTTATTGACCGCGTAGCTACGCGTTGCTAAATACTGCTTCATGAATGCCGCTTTAGGCATGTAACAACGAGAGGGCGACAACGTGAGTCGTCACAAAAAAAACTGAAAAATCGTTTTGTTCTGTTTTTTTGAAAAAAAATTTCTCTTCTGTTTTTTTTCGAGTGTGACAAACCTGAACGATTCCAATCAGACGAGCCCCGTCCTTCACGTGCATCGAGTCACAGCAGCAGCGCCAACGCGGGTCAGACTCGTGAAATGCGGACGGCGTCATGCCCTGGCAAAGGTCGTGAGAATTATTTTCGCATAAAAAAACGTGAAACGTGTCGCCTCCGTGGCTCGGTGGTTAGCATGGTCGCCTTCAACCCAGAAGGTGACGGGTTCGATCCCCCACGGAGGATGACAAATAAACTGCCGCCAGTGTGGCTCTCCTACTCTAATAACTACACTGGTTTTCAACAAAAATTTTCGGGTTCGCAGTCCTTCGGGGATATAGGCCACCGAAATCGGGCTGAGATCACTGGTGTACCCGGGACAGAGCGGGGCTTAGAGGCTGTCCCCTCACGTGGCGAGGGCAATTGCTTCCACGGGATGGTGAGCCGTCCGTTCTTCAAATTACCGGAATTTGGTACCTTCACAGGAGAAACAGAAATTTAAATGCTCTTAAATGCTCTCAAATGCTCTTAAATGTTGCCAACATCAAGAAACATTTAAAACCTATAATACCACATCAAGAAACATTTAAGTGCCTCTAAAACCTATAATACCACATCAAGAAACATTTGAGGGATACATTAAAAAGGTCCAAAAACTGCCATCGCAGTTGATCGATTAAATGTTCACGCATTTAATCTCCGCATTTTGCAACTAAAATGCTCTCAAATGCGCCTGTGTCGATGTGCTGCATCGAGGCACGGTCTGTTATGCTTTGTATTACGTTTCGTTTCGTTTTATGGTTCATTGGCAGCGTCAGTTTTCCTTTGAGCGTTCGTGGGTCCACCTGCGGTCACTGTGACAGCCGCAAAAAACGTGAAACTACATTTCCTCAACACTTGAACAGAACAGCTAGCACTAAACATTTGAATAAATTTTTCCACATTAAAAACCGGTTATATGCACATATAAAATGCAATTGCGCGCGCTGACCATTTGAACTACATTTGAGACATTTCAAATGTCAACGAACCAATTCACGATGTTCGTCGCTTTTTATTGGATCAAATGCTTTTTCTGGACATTTGAAACATTCAAATGTTGCAGTAAATTTGCATTTGAGAGCATTTAAGAGCATTTATTTTTCTGTTTCTCCTGTGCTTCACTTCGGGTTCCCGGAATCGGTGGGGGTGGGGGCGTACTTCAAATACATGTAATAAAAAAAGCAAAACAAAAAGAAAACCAAACAAAAAACGAACTGGTGGAAACGCTGTTCTGCCGGCTGGTTGCTTTGATTGATGCATGATTGATGATTTAATGAGTGGCTTTACTTATTGCTCGATGAAAAAACAAGTAAACGCACAACTAAAACAAAAGAAAATCTGTTTAATGACAGAAAAAATTATGAGAGGAATAAACTGTTATTATGCAATAAACTAAACGCAACATTCAAAAAAACAAAAAGCGACTAGCAAATCTGACAATATAAGCGAAACAATCTAATCGTGTGTCAAATACTGCGAATGTGGCAATAGCACGTTGCCGCAAACTTTTGCCAGATGCACATTGTATGCGGCAACAGAGTCAGCACACAACATTGCCCAGTAGATTGTTTTTATACACTTACATTGGACGATATGCACAAACCCCGCCCTCGTTGCGGGACGTGCATTGGAGCTCTTCCTAGGTCCCGCGCGTCCGCGCCACCAAACAGCACGTACATGCAGTTTCAACAGAACACTGAATATGTGACGTTGAATCGATTTTTCTCTCTGCCTGTGTGTTTTCAAACGTCCAACGTACAATAAACAACAATCTTGCAGCAGAACACATCTCGCTAGCACGCAGTAGCACATTGGTGCTGCCACACACACACTGCTGCTGCTGCATATGTTGCAAAACCTGCAGAACCCCGCTTTCGACAGAACGGGACTCTCCACTGTGGCGGTTTTTTTGTAGACCGCTGATTCGGCAATGTATTTTGCTGGTGTCATTTGACCAGTATCGCTTGTCAAAGCGCCCTGTTTCTCCGTTTTTTTTTCTTGTTTTCAAATATAACGAGCAATATCATCAGTTTTGCAGACATGCTCGTGAAACGGGCGATGTTTATCGAAAAGTGACGATTTTCATACGTCGCGTGAAAGTGGCAGTGGGAACAGGGGACGAACGTCGAAATGTCTTATGCGAAGCAGACGTATTCGACCGCTCCAATCAACACCATGCCACAGGCACCTCCGTATTCAAACGCGACGCCACAGTCGCAGCAAGCGCAGTTTGCGCCCGCTCAAGGCGCATCGCAAATGCAGGTATGATCTTTTCGGAGGCGGAGTAATGTTGAATGATGTGCGGAAAAGCCGCACAGCTGAAAAGATGTTCCGCGCCGAACGTAGTTCGAATACGAAATAAAATGAATTTTTTTTCAATGTGAAAAGATTCTAGATTACTTTTTTCTCAATTTCTTGCACCACTCTGGCGTCAGAATACGTCAAGTTTTGCTGATTTCAAATTGACGCACAGCCAGGAAACGTTTTCTCTATCTGTGCGTGCAAACGCATATTGGGACACGTTTAATAAGAAAGATAATTGAATCAGAAATCACGATCATCAATTATTGTTTCATGTTTGCTCGAATCGTTTTTCCCAATTTACAGGTCATGAGAGCGCCGTTTAATGAAAACTCACCGCGGTACCGATGTTGCTGCGATTCAATGCACGTGAAAACTGGTGCACTGGCCATCGCATGGATAGAGGTATAAAAAGTGGAAGATACTGTAACTTTTGTGGAAAACAAAATCAAACGCGCAAGCAAATGCGTCATTACCGTTTGCATAAAACTTGGAAGATAACATTTTCGTGGAGAACAAAATCAAACGCGCAAGAAAATGTGTCATTTAGAAATTGTTTTCGTTTCAGCTGATTGGCTTTGCAGTTCTGCTGGTTGTGACAGGGTTCACTGCGCTAATTGGGCTCGCCGTACCAACAAACGCACAGAGTTCCGTGTATGATGATGATGATGAAGATTTCGCGGAGCTTGAGCACCAGCAATCCATCCAGAACCTCATCTTGGGCGGTTCGTTGTTCACGTTTACAGTCGAACTCTAAATTTTTCATGTGCAGGCATTGTTCTGGAGGCGGAGTTTGGTTTGCACAGAAAGCATGCATACCGTTATCCCCAACAAATCAACTGATTCCCTATAATTTAGAGTTCGACTGTACAGCACATTCAGGAACAAGGAATTCCGGATCAACATGTGTGCAGTGCTTGAAAATGTGTAACAGTGGACGAATGTCAACGCTTATTCGCGATGTGCCAACACACATCCTACTCTAGGAAACCCAGCAGAGTTTGTAAAACAAAGATTAAGCAGCATTCATGAGGCAGTATCAATGACGAGTAGCTGTGTTGCAGCTAAATTATGCTTCATGAATGCCCCTTTTTTCGCGATCTGCAAACACACATCCTACTCTAAGAAACTCAGTAGAGTTTGTAAAACGAAGCTTAATCGCGTTTTGTTTTGCAGGATCTTATCTGGTAATTTTCACGTTCATCATTGCGTTTTGGGTGGTCGTGATCGTGTTGCTGTTGATCGGGATTAAGAAAGAGCGAAAGTCATATCTGCTGGCGTACGTGATGATTTCTGGCTGCGGCATCTTCTTCAATGCGCTCAGCTTGAATCCGTTTGTTATACTGCAGGTATGCATCACTGATTAATGAGAATGAAAATTATGGGGCATTCATGAAGTAGTATTTAATGGCCGCAAAGCTATGTATGTTTTAACACAGCTACGCGTTACTAAATACTGCTTCATGAATGCGCCTTTAGTGAACGACGTAGTTGCGCTGGAACTAGAAACTTGTAAAATACATTGTACTATGTACCATACCACTGTAAATAAAGATGATGCACTGAAATTCCGACTCTATTGTTTTGAGAGACTGTTTATACAGTCGAACTCTAAATTATACGGAATCTGCGTATTCACTGATGATCACGTGATGCATGCTTTCCGTGCAGAAATTGCTGTGTGGACGGAGTTTGGTTTGCATCGAAAGCATGCATGCACCTGATCATCAGCCAATCAGCTGATTGCCTATGATTTAGAGTTCGACTGTACTCATGCGCTGATTTTTAGATCTGGTTCACATACGTCATCTATCGTTGCTATCAGTATTTCGATGAGAAAGAGCGTCATGGAATGGCCTATCCGGACGGAGTGCCACGAATTCAAATGCCACCGCAACCGATGCCACAGATGCCGCCAGCTGGCATTACGCAGGCTTATTACCAGCCGGCTCCGAGTGCTCCACCGCCGCCGCAACCAGATTTCACCGAACAACCACCGCCAAGCTACGATCAAGTAGCCGGTGGGTTGCCCGCAAAAACCTATTAGTTTATTTTTTGTGGCGATTCTTACAATATGAAGGGCAGAATGGGGCCTCACGTGTAACGCTGGAAATGCAATTTGTGAATTCTTTGTTGTTTTATTTCGTTTTACCAATTTTTGTTTCTTATTGTATCTCTGATCATTCATCACAATGATGACATCGTCACATAAATTATCGTCTTCTTAACAGCACATGCGATTAGTTGATCTTTATTGGCGTTTCTGCATTTCAACTTATTTTTACTTTTTTGTAATTTAATTTCGCTTTCTGTGTTTTTAAATTTTGCAGTTATTTTTTTCCCTGTATCTCCGTTGTTTTTTTCGTTATAGCAAATCGTCCCTCTCTTGCTGATCGAAGGGGATGGATAGATAATTTACTTTGAAATTATTGCCTGACTTCAAATTTCCGTGTCTGCTTTTTGCAGTTGTTCAACCACATTGTATATTGTTTTCATTTGATTTGTCCCCTTTTATGAAAGTTTTCTCTGACGCAATTGATTGATTAGACATTTATTAGCTAAAGGGGCATTCATGAATAAGTATTTAATGAACGCGTAGTTCAGCTATGACTGCTTTATGAATGCCGCTTAATTTACCTGGTTGACTAGCGATCCCTGCTTTAGCATCAACCCTCTTTCCGGTGTGCAACTGACGGATTGTGTGCTTTATTGACTGGCGATAAGGTTCAGCATACAAGCGACTGTGTGATATGCGGGTAACTTGACAAATAAAAACGATTGTAAATTTTCGATATTTGTCACACTGGAAATTTTTCTGCAGAGAAACAAAATAAATGGTTTTGAAAACAATCTGAGAACAGAATCTTTCTGACACGGTCTCAAAATATTGATTGCTTAATAAACTGATGAATCCATTGAATCTATGATCCTTTCATCACTTTTGTGGTTCTCTCTTGTGAATATTTAAAAAAAATAAAAGTGTCATTGATGAATTGTTATGACGAGTGAAAACGAACAAACACGAGGACACGCACCATATTCGTGTGAAGACAATAGTGGTTGGACAGGCGGTGGCCAAGCCCTTAACTGCAATTGATTTTAACACATCAACTGGTTGGAACCGAAGTTTTAAAGTGCGTAAGTTATTCTTGTAAAGACGGTTCATTGAGCAATACCGACATTTTACCGATTTACTTTCATTTGAAGTAAACCAGAACCCTTTACGAACAACATAAAAGCTGGAACATTCAGCGGGTGCCCGTGTCAAAGGCCGCTGCAGCCCTGTTTGCGTATTGCGAGGGCAACCAGGAAGCTGACCCGCTGGTCTATCCGGGTTGACAAGAAACACAGTTTTCCAATCGATTTTTTCAAACGTCCAAACATAAACATCGGCAACAGCATATAAAGCACACAGTCAATTTTTGTGCTGCTACAGCATAGCTGCATGCTGCATCTGAACACATTCGCCACGCTGACAACCGTTCAGGCGTTCAAGCAACACACGCGCTCACAATGTCATTTTTTTCATGTAACGGAGCGTGAAAGAGGCGGAGCAATGTTGAATGATGTGTGGTTTCATAAGCCGAATGCTTCCTGGGTCGCGCCCGAATGTTGACCGAATATGAATCGAAATGATTTTTCAAAAAAAAGAAAATGGGTTTGATTAATTGTGGTTTTCAACCTTTTGTGAAAATCGGATATCAGAGTTCGTTTGGTTTTGGTAATTTTACTCCGTGAAACATCTTCTCTATCTGTGTTCGTTGCACATTCGGTCAAATGCGTTCGATAAAAACATACATGTTGAAGAATTTTTGCAGACGAGTTGAATTTTAGCATTGTGTCATTTGACCAGTATCATTGTCACACGCTACTGTTTCCAGATTTTTAAGAGTTTTTTTCCTGTACAGAAACAATTTTGCAGAGACGACCTCAGAGCTATAGTGGCTTTATAAAAGGTGACGATTTTGCTGTCTGCGTACAAAAACGGGCAACTTTGTCAAAATGTCATATCCGAAACAAACGAATTGGTCTGTTCCACCGGACACCATTCCACAAACAGTCCCACCAACCGCAGCAATGCTACCACCACCGCAGTCGCAGCAGTTTTCGCCTGCGCAGGGCACACTGCAAATGCAGGTGAAAGCGTATAGTTAACGAACGAGTGGCCGAAATTGTTTATTTTTCAGCAAACTGAGACTGAAAAAGCAAAAAAAATCTTTCCATTCGAAGGTGATGAGCCAGCCGTTTAACGAAAACTCACCTCGCTACCAATGCTGCTGTGGCTCGTTTCATGTGAAGGGTGGCGCGATAGTCATAGCGTGGATTCAGGTAAAATCAGATCGAAACTTGCTTGCAATATTGCTTGTAGTAAAGTTGTTGCTGTAGGTTCCTGACCTAAACCTTATCCTAAGCCAAGCCTTTTTGATAAGGTGAAAAAGGAGCAACTTGGATTTTGCAATTTTTTCTTTCCTGTGTTAAAGAGAAAGAGGACCACCTCCACCGTACATGAACTTTTAAATATGAAGCTGTACGTTCAGGCTCAAGATTTGAAACTGTTTTTTTAAATAGTTTTCATAAATCACAAACAATAGTTTTCTCCACTAAAAATCCAAATATGCATCAACAAAAACACCCAATCGAAAAATTCAAAGAAAGGAAAATGCGATTTGAGCGGACCACGTTTGAACCTGATCAGGGTCACGCACCAGCCAATCAGTAAATGCTTTTAAAGTTTCCCAGTCGTACTACAAAAAGAAAAACAGAGACAAAAACGCATCATCTCATTTTTGACCAGCTTGTTGGCACGGCCGTTGTGATGACGTTTCTCGGATCACTGGCGGTGTTGGGGCTCAGCGTGCGAACGAACGTCACTGCGGCTGAACAGAACCTGACTGCTGAGGAGCTGGAGCAGCTACAAGCTGCCTTGAATTTCGTTGACCTCGCCGGCGGTGAATTGATTTGCTGCACACAAATTTCAGACGAAATTCTTGAATACATGAACAAGTACACTGCAAAAACAATCAAAATTTGAAAACCAAAACGAAGAACTTTCTCATCCGCCCTCATTGCAGGTATTTATCTGCTCACTATCGTGTTCGTTCTTGGCTGCTGCGTGATCATAATCGTGTTGATGATCATCGGCATCAGAAAAGAACGAAAGGCTTATCTGTTGGCGTACTTGGTGGTTTCCAGCTGCTGCATCGGCATTGGCGTTTTCAGCTTGAACCCGTTGGTTATTATACAGGTGTGCGTTTTTTGAAAGACAGCAAAACCAGCTTCTCGGTGTGTGTGGTTAGTTGCACAGTGCGTTGAACCGCAAACGTGTTACTTATGTTTAGTACCTAAAGCGCCATTCATGGAGGTTGACACGCGTCACTTCGCTACACATTCATGAAGCAAAAAAAAACAGCGCGCTTCAGTTTCATAACATACAATACGAACATTCATACGCACGTTCATTTTAGCGCGCGTCAGCGCGCATCAACGCGCTTCAGCGCGCGCGTGCATGAATGGACCTTAATGGTTACCGAATGGTTACCGGAACCGGCGCGCGAACAAAAAAACAGTCTCCCAAAGATTAAATGCAACGAAAATTCGTTTATAGTGATTTTACAACTGCCTGCCTACAGTGATGCAACGTCTTTTTTTAGATCTGGTTCACATACGTCATCTTTCGTTGCTATCAGTTCTTCACGGAGAAAGAGCGTCATGCAGTGGCCTATCCGGAAGGAATACCACAAATGCAAATGCCACAGCAGCCGATGCAGCCAGGTGGAAGCACGCAGGCTTGTTACCAGCCAGCACCACAAATGCAAATGCCACCGCTACCGATGCAGCAAGGTGGCAACCCGCAGGCTTATTACCAGCCGCCACCTTCGCAGCCAGCTGGCAGCACGCAGGCTTATTACCAGCCGGCTCCGAGTGCTCCACCGCCGCCGCAACCAGATTTCACCGAACTACCACCGCCAAGCTACGATCAAGCAGCTGGTGGGTTGCCCGAAAAAACCTATTAGTTTACGTGTATGGCGAGGCGATAAAGCAGGATTGTAAGAATGAAGCCGTTCGTGTAGCCTGTGATGGGCATTTTATTCAGAACCGGGTGTATAGCCGTTCTGGATAATTTTTAGCATTAGATGATTAGCTGCCTGATACATCAGGTTCAAAAAAGAAATTGGGATGGATATTTTCTTTCTATTGATTTTGTGATTTCTGTTCATTTGTTTTGCGTGGGCAAACACGTTGTCGTCGTCGCCGTCGTTCTTCAATGCAAAAGGAACTGACTGACAGCAAAACACGTTTGTTTTTTACACATGTACTTACACAAATCTTCAAAAACGTTCTTCTCTATCAAAATAATCAAAGCAGTGAATATTTTACAGCGAATTCAGGTTTTCAATGCTCGTTGTCGCCGTCGTTTTTCAGAGAAAATAACGGTTTTTTTTTAAATAAAACTGCTGCTTTTGATTGGTCTTTATCTCAAAAGTCGCAAACAAGATTTTCCATTGAAAATCTCATTGTTTGCCCATACAAAACAAACGCATAGAAATCACAAAACTAAAAAAGAAAATTCCATTCCAATTTCTTTTTCGAACCTGATGTTTCAGGCAACCAATCAGCTAATACTATAAATTATCCAGGGTGACTAAAGTTGTCATTTTTCTTGTTTGATCGTTGATTTATCAACGTGCTTTTTTATCTGTTTAA
The DNA here is from genome assembly GCA_030248135.1 of Theristus sp. LFF4_11. Classification (NCBI taxonomy): domain Eukaryota; kingdom Metazoa; phylum Nematoda; class Chromadorea; order Monhysterida; family Xyalidae; genus Theristus; species Theristus sp. LFF4_11. The sequence continues at coordinate 39,832 of JASANC010003194.1, forward strand.
AAACAATATTACAAATCTGAACACAATCGTGTTTTTTGACATTATTAGATTGCAAATTTTGCAGAGTATTTACAAAAGGCTTGAAATAGCTTAAAGAGTATGTATCTTTGAAAAACTTTCAAAACACAAGTCATATATTTGTTTCAAGTTTTGCACCCATTAAAGCCTACGTATCTTTAATCACAGTTGAGATATCCTCTTGTAATTTTTTCATATTTTCATCGCTCTCATTTGTTGATTGAAGTGTTTGGTCGCTGAACGAAGCAGTTAAGTACCCGTAGTTCTCAACGTCCTTGTTGAGAATTGCAGCCAGTTGTTCACACAGCGTTATGAAGGACGGCCTCTCGGAGGCCTTGTCTACCCAGCAACTTTGCATCAATGCATAACTAAATATAAAGCACAATTTCAAGAATTTAGTTGACGAGGCAAATAAAATTTTGAACATACATATATATCATCAGTGTTTTTAGGTTCTGCAACTCAACGCGTGTGCAGACCTAGAAAGGAAACTAGTTTCAATCTTTATGCGGCAAGTCAAAATCGCCTGAGTGACGCGGCCCTATTTAGGGGACTCGGGTCACTTTTTTGCCGATTTTGAGTTCCCGCGTCATGCATGAAACTGTTCACCTATCTATGCGCGCATTGAGTCTCGGGACCGAAATAAAAGATAATATGTACAAAACATAAAACGCACATTTCGTCGGAAGCCAATTGTGGCTGCGGGAGTCTGCGGCCGCACTGCAAGTGATCAGCCATATCGACTGGCTGTATCCAAGCGTACGGAACTTCGCCAAGTGAATATAGTTCGAACAAAAGCACGCCAAATGACCAGCTTGCAAAAGAATCTTTGTACAGTTCAAAAAAGAAAACTTCAGGAATAAGGCTGCATTATGTTTCAAAATTTGTTCTTCTTTCCTTTCATCTTACTTATCAAAATACAAACCAAGTTGCTTACACGTCCGACTTCGTTGTGTATTCATAATGAATCAGACTTTCCGGTGACATCCATTTTAACGGCAAACGGCCGCCTCTGGTTGTGTACAAGTTGCGCTCCAGCAATCGACATAGTCCAAAATCAGAAACCTAAAAACCATCATTACATAAGAGATAAATCTCATTCAAGCACCTAAAACAAAGGTGTTACTTTAGCAGTTTTCGACTTATCGATCAGAATATTACGAGCGGCTAAATCCCGATGAACAATTTCTTTGCTCGCCAAGAAAACCTGAAATACCATTCGAGTTTCAGATTCAAAAACTCATGTGGTTCGTCCACAAGTGACAAAAAGAAAAGTCATACCATTCCATCGCTGATCTGCCACGCAAATGAAGTGAGATCCTTTGGCCGAAGAAAGTTCTCAGGGAGATCCTGGATTTCAGCTAAATTAAAAAATTGTTAGTTCAAGCACTAAAAACAAACACCTTGATAACTACCTCAAGAATTTCGTCTTTTTTCTCGCGAACTAAGTGCAGGAGATCCCCGTGATGACAGTATTCAGTGAGAAGGTATATCGGTTCGTCCACTGTTATGCACGCTACCATACAGACCAAATGCTGGTGATAACCAAGCTCCTGAACCATACCCATTAAACGATTTCAACATTTCTGCACTGAACCAAAACCAAAAACAACAGCTAAACTGAACCTTCATAAAGTTAATTTCTGCTAGGAACTCATTCCTCGCGCCCATATCGGCGTGCGGCGGCAACGTCTTTACGGCGACATCACAATCAATAAATCCATTCACTCCAGCCACTTTGCTGAAGATCTGGCGAATCGGCGCCTCGCCGTTCAAGCGGCCTTAAACAAAGCAAATTAAAAAACTAATAGCGAAATAAATTAAGGGCGTTTTAATTTTTACTGCCCTGCCCACCAATGAATTGATAAAAACTAAATCTGAAAAGTAACTAAGTGCGTACCCATGTAGACAACGGAAAACGCCCCGGAGCCAAGTTTCACATCGTAGTATATCATTAGTCTGCCGCGGTCGATTTCCCAGGAATCGTACACGCTAAAAACAAAAACCAATATTTATTTGATCCTACTGAAGACTGAATGTCAACAATTTATGCAAAACCCCACCTTTGTTTGTGAGCGCCGCGCATCGAGACGTAGTTGTTTCGTTCCACGGTTTGCGGATAATTATCCTTCATTCGCAACATTTCGAGCATGTGTTTGCGCATCACCCGCTTCTGGCGTCGATGGAACCACAACA